>CAKNYM010045416.1:0-10850 GCA_932195095.1 Andricus curvator
ATCGACCTTAAGGAACACATTCTCATCCAGACACTCGCGCTTCGCGCCCGATATTTGATTTGAAAATCATTTGAACCTTGCGTTCCACGCTCGGTTCTGTGCACCGTATGATAGAAACAAAAAAGTTTGAACGCACTTACGACGTGCGATTTGGTAAATACACTGAGCGTGCACTTTGTGCTTCGTGTTATATGTTCTTCATATACAAAATACTAAATTTGTATTTGATTTCAAATGAAAAATAATGATATAATTTAGGCGACAAATTTTATTCATTAAAATTTTATTTTAGCTTGTGCCGTTTTTCAAAAAAGTTAATTTTTTCATTTTGAATATATTCTTACAACAAAAATTGATTACAAGTTTGTAAATCTTTTTTGAATGCACAATTTTTGTTCATTTATCTGTTTTCGTACCTTGCATTGTTTTTTCAAAAATTTGGATTTTTTTACTGTCAATGTTATTTTCACGAATAAAACAAAAACTACGCATCCTATCGAAACATGATTTACAACAAATTTGTACCTCTTCCTTGGATGAACAAATATTGTTTTTGTCATTTTTTTCGTAGCTCGTGTTATTCGTCTAAAAATTTGATTTTTCTATTTTCAATGCTGTTTTTTACGAATAAAACAAAAACTACGCGTCATATCAAAAAGTGAATGATAAGAAATTTGTAGATCTTTTTTGGGTACACAATTTTGGTGGAATGATCTTTTCTCGTATCTTGCATAGTTTCACAGCAAAATGGATTTTTTGATTTTTCATTATTTTTCTGTGCGATCAAAATTTGAATTTTTTATTTTTCAAAAAATTCAAAAAGTTCTTATGAAAATATGATAGGGTGTTCAAAAAGCAACGTTTTTCTCCTCTTGAATTTTTTTAATATCGTGCGTTTTTCGGCTTAAAATGTACATTTTCGTTTGTTTTTTGGAATTTTGAAAATGCTATAACTCCAGTAATTTTTTTTTTATCACGAAGAGTCATTAGAATATTTTGTTCGTCATTTTGCGTACTACTAATAACCATACATAGAATTTTTAAATCTTTAAAAAAAGTGGTCTCAAAAATTTTCAAAATGTGCTCTTTTTGAATTTTCATCCAAAATAGCTGGTTAACGAACTCGTTCTTTCTTTTTAGGTCATAAAAAAGTGTGCCAAAGATCAATCAAATCTGATCATTTTTTTGAAAGTTATCGTGGCTACAGACAGACAGACAGACTGACAGACAGACTACAGACAGACAGACACCTTGGTAAAAACCGTTTTTTCTGGCTCAGGGGCTCTCAAAACGTGGAGATTTGATGAAAACCGACTATGTAAAATTTTACATAAAACCAATACCTTCTCATTAGAATGAGAATGTAAAAACGCTAATTCTGCGATTCTGGTTTCCAATAGTCGCCATATTGGATCCACCACTTTGAATTTTGCAGTTTCCACATCAGAATCGTAATCAGCGACCCCAAAAACCTTAAGATAACTTTCTATAACAATTATTTCTGATGTGCTTCTCGAATGAATACAGGTGGCCTGTTAGGCACATTGCGTCTAAACTACGAAGTTTTAGGGTTGCGTCTAACGGAGGGTTAAGTGGAAGCAGTCGATTTATTGCTCTATGACAGTTTAAAATTTGTGATGATATGGGCAAATTACAACTATAGTACTTGAATTTTTGGTAAAGCTATGCATAGCCTGAAAACACTTTTAATTTTCAACAGATGGAGGCTAATAACGTATTGCACTCATTCTAATTTTAATCTTTTAAGGGTATGTGAAACAGTCAAATACCTATATTACCGACCTCACTTTTTCAGTCTATTAAATTTTTTTTTGAACCTAAAATCTTTTTTTTTTTAATAGAATATCGGACTGAAACTTTGTAATATGTATCAGAAGACCATAAACTACGTTTATGTACTTTATTTGAGTAGACATTTCGCTAAAAATTATTTTCAAAGAAATTAAAACTGCGACCATTTTTGTACATATTGTCTTTGTACCTTGAAATTTTTTGAACCTAAAATAGTATATTGTGCTACAAGTTGAAAAAGCGAGAGATTTAAAACGAGTGTGAAGTTAGCTACCCGAGCGGAGCGAGGGTGGCTATCACACGAGTTTTAAATCGTCGCTTTTCCAATGTGTGGGACACGATACTTTTTCTATAATTTGTTAAAAAGTGCTAGTTTTTGTTAACCTGTTTTTTGTGTAAAAAGAAGGCGATTTTTTGTCGATTGACGCAACAATGACAATGGCAATTATCAAAACCATGGCAATAATATGGCAGTAATAATAAGCTGGTTCTCACAATTGAATAGTTGGCCCATAAAGTTGAGGGCTTCAAAACTTCCGATTTTTCGTGAAAAAAACCAAGCACAGTATTTTCGGAGAAACTGACGGTGTTTTTTTGCTTTTGCCAAGTGACAAAAGTACATACAAAATACACAACTCGAGACTTTTCAGGAAATTGCTTTTAGGTTAGGGACGACAGTCGGAAAATAGAATGAAGTTGGCTGCGCACGATGCACGAGTCCACCCGAGGCAGCACGAACCCACCCGAAATAACATTTACTTTTTCCACTGTGCCTCACTTTTATCACTGTCCATTTACGTTTTCTACTGCATCTGTCCACTTTTGTCACTGTTGCCCGGAAAGGTCGGCACTGCGCATGCGCCACGTCATCGAGCAAAAATCGGTAACTTTTTACACCAAAAACAGGTGGAAAAACTGGCACTTTTTCGCGAATTATAGAAAAACTTTTTTTTTGAGTAAAATATCGGCCTCAAACTTTGAGAAATGCAAGAGCCGACAGTAAATTACGTTTATGTACACTGTTAGAAAAATCTGTACAAGATTTAGTATACATGTAATGGAAGCAAGAATGCAGAACATGACATTAAATTTAGTATACCAGCGTACAGTAAATTTAGTATATTCATACTAAATTTACTGTACGCCGGTATACTAAATTTAATTTCATGTTGTGCATTCTTGCTTCCATTACATGTATACTAAATTTAGTACAGATTTTTCTAACAGTGTACGTCATTTGAGTATAAAAGATGCAAAAAGAAAAATTCCAACTAAATGTCAACAACGGTTGCCAGTTCGGTCGGTATTCGCGATGAGCACGAAAATGTGAAGTCTGGCGGCCACTAAACGAGGCCAGTAACGATTTTAATACTTGCATAATTCAACATTGAAACAAAATATTTCACTCAACGTTTATGCTGGACACAACTTTTATAAAATATTATTGTAAGAGCACCGCATCATCAATCTTTGACAGCGTGGACCCCATATTTCAGACGTAGACGAGCCAGCTGATAGAGCCTCGATTACTGGCCGCCAGACTTCGCATTTTCGTGCCATCGCGAATACCGGAGTTGACATTTAGTTGGAATTTTTCTTTTTGCATCTTTTATACTCAAATGACGTACATAAACGTAATTTACTGTCGACTCTTGCATTTCTTAAAGTTTGAAGCCGATATTTTACTCAACAAAAAGTGTTTAGGTTCAAAAAATTTCAAGGTACAAAGACAATATGTACAAAAATGGTCGCAGTTATAATTTCTTTGAAAATAATTTTTAGCGAAATTTCTACTCAAATAAAGTACATGAACGTAGTTTATGGTTTTCTGATACATATTATAAAGTTTCAGTCCGATATTCTATTTACAAAAAAAGATTTTAGGTTCAAAAAAAAATTTAATAAACTGAAAAAATGAGCTCGGTAATATAGGTATTTGACTGTGTTACATACCATTAATTGCATGTTACATATCGTTGGAATCGCCAAGAAACGTAGATTTCGAATATAATATTTCTGATTTGCTCATTGCAAAATTGAAAAAATGGTATGTTTCGTATTTTACTCCTCAATAGTACAAAGGACCCCCTGCTGTCAAGGGGAACAACTACTACCTGACCAAAATTTGTAAATCGATCATAAATTGGGGCGATGGTCAATTCCTACTTGGGTACCTGAGGTAGGTTCCCCCACTACGTGGCTTCCCCTCACTCAGCCGAGCTGCCGTCGTCGATTCTAGTCAGCGGGAGTCCTTTGTACATAATGAGCACGAAAATGCGGAATATAACTTTTTTTTAGATTTAGCACTTATCAATTTACAAATCAAATATTCGAAATCTGCTAATTATAACGATTCCAACGATATGTTATTTGACTCAAAAAAGTTGAAAATCAAAGAAGGCTCAAGTATATAGGAAATTGTATGGAAAATTTTTGAGTATATTTTATTCAAATCCACTGCAGTAGCTTTAATTTATAGGTGCAATATTTTACTTAACTTGAGAAATTCGGGAAGCTGAAATTTAGCCTGATTTGAGAACTTAATTACTAACATCATGAATTTGGTTTATTTCTCAAACCATTGCATTTATCAAAATTATCTTGCATAATTTTGGATGAAATAAAAAAACGAGGTTCAAAATGACTTGTAGAAGGCAATTCTAGACCGATTTTGGATTTTTTTTTTTAATTGAGCATTTTGTTTCGGAGAGATTCATGTGGCCTGCTTTTTTAATTTTTTTTCGTTTAAATATTTATGGTAATGCAAATAGCGAAAAATAGTCGATTTTTTGTTGTTTGATTTCCGTAGAAAATTTTTGCCTATGTTCAACATCGCTGCACTGGATGCGTAGAGGTGTTTGAAAACAAAAAAATTATCTGGTAAAGTTAATTGTTGTAAATAAATTAAATGAACAGTCTACAACATTATCGATTTTTCGTCTTTAAAGTACATTTTTGAGTTAAACTTACTTGCTTTTATTAACAAAATATCATTCTATTAACGGGGAAGAAGAATCTTGTAAATTCAAATTTAATCAAGTATTTATAATTTATATTAAATAATTAAAATATTTATTTAATTTATTTTAGAATTATACTAATTTCATTATAAGAATGATTTAATCGATGAAAATTATTTACTCATTCAACTGATGAATTAAAATAATTTGTATACAGTATTAATCGATAAGAAGCAAATTTTTCTCAAATAATATAAATTGAAAAGAAAACTCTAATTAAAGATATTAGTGAACCAATTTATGAAATTGAATTTCATAACATATATGAATTGGGGTAATGAGAATATCGTCGTGGTATTTCTCTTAATCCTAACAAATGTTGAGGGAAAAATGTTAAATTTACTCCAATAAATATTGAATAAAATTAAACTTTTAATCATTTTGGATTTAATGTTAAACCTATAAACCTAATATTTTTTTAAATAAAAATTGAAATTAATATAATATCTTCCATCCCAATAATTTTATTTTCAAATAACAATTTTAATGATTCTTCAATAAAATATTTTTTAATTCAAGGTTTAAGTTCTTCAATATCATTTTTTATATTGAATTTAATTAATAAATTCATTAATATAATATTTCTATTAGTATTTTTTTCTTTATTAATAAAATTAGGATATTTTTCTTTTAATTTTTGATATTTAAATATATTGAATAGTTTATTATGAATAAATTTTTATTTTTAATAACGATTCAAAAAATTGTAACTTCTTTAATAATTAATTATTTATTTAAATTAATAAACTCTAATCATTATTCAAATAATAATTTTTATATGTGAGAAGTTGTAGGCTCCGGAAGCTACGATCATGGTTCTTTAAAAGCAACCAATCCCGACGCAACTGGAACGTGTACGTCATCCGCTTCTGCTCCTTCTGTCCTAGAAGGTAAGCAAGAGCGGGAAATTTACGCGAGAAAACATCGGGCAACACTGTTCCTTGGAGTCAGGTCTCTAGCCGCGGATGATCTTACGCGGCAGACGGGACAGTTGGAGATGAAGTTTCACCTCTGGATACTTTTTTAGAGCTACCAATCTTTGTAGAATGTTATGAGGAACGGTGTTGACGGACCAGATGAAGTGATCCCAGAAGAACAGCCTTTTGCATCCGGTTCGCGATGGAATGAGCCTGACGCTGGCAAGCCGGAATCTTGTTGAGTTGGCTAATAAATGAAGCTTTCATACCTCCAAGACAGCCGATTATGAGAACTACAAGATGGACTTTGAAGCCTTGGTAGAGCCTGCTTAGCTCGAAAAGAAGTGCTTGATATTTCGCCCGTTTTTCTTCCTCCTTTGCCGTGATATTACCATCGGCTGGTGCCGAGAATTCAATCACGTAAATGATCTTGTTCTTCAGATCTTGGAGGACAATATCAGGCTTCGTAGCACTGATACGTTGAGTGGTCGAGAATGAGAAATTCCAGTAGATCTTACACTGATCATTCTCCACAATGGACTCGAGTTCCCCCTGGGCGTATGGCAAGACGGGCAATAGATCAACACCATAGAAGTGCCTCAGATGGTAATATAACACTTTTAGAGCCGCATTGTGTCTCTCTATGTACCCGTATCGTGCATATTTTGAGCATCCACTGAGAACATGTCCAAGTGTTTCTGGCTCTTGCTTGCACGCTCGGCAGTTGGTATCGCCTACAGGTATATTCATTATGCGCTCGCGGTAAACTAAGGTGTCTATAACGCCATCTTGACAGGCAAACAGAAATCCCTCAGTCTCCGATTTTAATCCAGCAGACTTGAGAAACATGTTGGACAGACCCATCGAGAGCTCTTCTCTACGTATAATGCCGTAGAATTTACCATGAAGGGGCTTGTCAGCATGTTCTCTTAGTAGAAGCGTATGTTCTGCTTCCTGTACACGACTTTTGAGCACCAAAGGTGTTAGTGATGTTAGGCCATGTGTAGTGTCGCTGGAATCAAATGGGAGGCCAAGCTCCTCTGCGGCCCTATCTGCGGCACGATATAGAAATGCCGCAGCATTGACGACTTCATGTTGATGTACTAGTCGCATAAGAAAATCTGTGCTGTTTAGAACTGAGCAGGCTGTAGCCAGAACCGTTCTGCGATGAAGACACTCTAAGCTCAGCAAGCCTCTACCCCCTTTATCTCGAGGGAGATATATTCGAGGTACGGAAGATCTAGGATGATGACTTCGATGGATTGTCATCATCTTGCGTGTGCTTCGGTCAAGTTGCTTCAACTCATCGACGTTCCATTTTACTGCACCAAACGTGTAGAGCAGTATAGGAACGGCCAGCAAATTGGTCGCCTGGATCTTATTCTTTCCAGATAATTCGGAAGCCCAAATTTTTCTGAGAATTTGGCGATACCTTTTTCCAAGGGCCGTTTTTAACGCAAGCACATCATGGGTTTCCCCTTGCGGTATTCCAAGATATGTATATGTTTCTCCAATACCAAGATGTTGAATGGTATTTCCGCCGATGAGTTGAACATCCTGATCGTGACCCGATGATGAAGTTTCTAGTCTTCCTTGGTGTAGGTGGACGCAGGCACACTTGTCCAGTCCGAAGCTCATGCCAATCGCTTTAGAGTACCTATTTATTGCCTCCACAAGGATGTTAAGGTCCTCTTTCGAGGAAGCAAAGAGTTTAAGGTCGTCCATGTATAAAAGGTGGTTGACCTTATGTTCTCTTTTGTTCGGCGGGCCACATAGGTATCCAGAGCTTTTGCCTCGGAGCACAATAGATAGAGGCAAGAGGGAGATGCAGAAAAGTATCGGACTTAGAGAGTCTCCTTGGAAGACTCCCCTCTTATATGTGATATAGCTTGTAGTCACTTGTCTTTTGTCAGATGTTATGACAAATCTTGTCCGCCACAAGAGCATAAGCTCTTTTATGCATCTCACTATTTTTGGATGCACCTCCATGCATTCAATGAGCTTAATAAGTAGCTCATGGTTCGTGTTATCGAATGCCTTACGGTAGTCAATCCAAGCCATGGACAGATTGCGTCGATACCTGATCGAGTCCTGGGTGATACACCTGTCTATTAACAGGTTCTCCCTGCAACCTGCCAGACCTCTCTTGCATCCACGTTGTTCAACTATTGCACTCCATACCGGCTCGATAGATGTTAATATCCTCTCTTTGAGGATGCCAGTGAATAGCTTGTAGCTGGTGTTTAAACAAGCTATGGGCCTGTAGTTCTTTGGACTTGACAAATCTCCAGTCTTAGGAATCAATACCGTGCGTCCTTCCACTAGCCACTGCGGGACTGGTTGTTCTCCGTTTAAGAAAGTAGTAAATATACGAGCTAGATGTTGGTGCGTAGAAGTAAACTTCTTCCACCAAAAGTTGTTGATTTTATCTGGCCCTGGCGCTGAAAAGTTCTTAGTTCTAGCGATAACTTTCTTCACTTCTTCAGCAGTAATTAGTGGACACTCTTCCTCTGGACCTTGTAACCTTTGCCTTTGGCAAAAGTTACGAAAGAGTGATATATCTGAAGCGTCTTCATTTAGCTGATAAGTGTCTCCATATACTTGTTCCCAGAAGACTTGAATCTCTTCTCGACTAGGCGGATTTTTAACGGCACGTGACGTTTTATTGAACAGACGGGAAGGATGAGTAGAAAATGTGGAATTTTCCTGAATCCACTTTACTCGCCGTTCAAGGCGCTGTTTCGCTGTTGAAAGAGATCTTATTTTTTGCGTCCAGTGCTGCTTGATGGTCAACAGTTTACACTTGTTCAGCGTGTGATTTGCTTTCCTTAAGTTTCGAGCAAGTGCCCTAACTTTTGGAGTGAATTTTTTATTTAATGTTATGTAGCTAATCACGCACTGAATATTTGATGCATGCCGTCTCGCCGTTTCAATTTTGAATTGAAGCTGTGCAATACGCTCGCGAGTCTTACTCAGACGTACTGAAGTTTCGTTACTTCTACTGTCGCTAAGCAAGGACACCGCCTTCTCGTAAACAACACAGTTCAGATTCCAGAGATTAACATCTTCGGGGAGCAAATGGGGGAGAGCAGTATTAGCTTCAGCTAATTTGTCCATCCTGAGAAAGACTTTTTGGTGGATAGATCTCCTACTTCTCATGTTAGCATTATCGGTTATCTGCAAAGTTGGTCTTGCTGGAACGGGTGGAATGTTCGATGGAGGATGTTGCTCTTCTTCTTCTTGTTGATAGAGAGCTTCATATCCGTTTTTTCGCAAAAAGGATACCTGATCTCTTAAATACTGAGGCGTTTGATGAGCATATTCCGGGTGCATATTGACCCAACGGTCATGTAACCTCTGCATGAATCCTCTTCGCGCCGGTGAGCTTCTTTGCCAACAGGTAAGGATGTCTCTCCCGAGTTGGTCAGACCATTTAAATCGATGTTCTCGCGTTTGTCCGGGGCCATTGCCTGGTCGTCGCCTCGGTTCGGTCCTATTGCCACTCCCAACTGAACCATGGCCTCCATCCGAGAGAGGCCTATTGTGGGTGGCACTGCGCGATACTGGTGTCGTAACCGCATAATTCATTGCATTGGGGAGTTAGCCCAAAGCAACGTGGCTGACTGCAAGAGCCGGAGCTCTCGGGCGATGGGGTCGCCACATCCCTACGC
Organism: Andricus curvator; assembly: GCA_932195095.1. Classification (NCBI taxonomy): domain Eukaryota; kingdom Metazoa; phylum Arthropoda; class Insecta; order Hymenoptera; family Cynipidae; genus Andricus; species Andricus curvator. The sequence continues at coordinate 9,421 of CAKNYM010045416.1, forward strand.
CAATATTTTTATAATTTTTATAATATTATTAATTTAATTATTATTAGTGGATCGATAATAAGAATCAGGTTACTTTACTTATTAGAGAAAGATTTACTATTTATTATTAAATTAAATGTAATTTTATATTTACTTCTTACTTTTTATCAATAATTACAGATATTATATATTTTTATTATTTAAAATTATTTATAACTACTATGATTTTTTAAATAACAATTTATCAATTAATAATTTAATTAAATATAATATATTTATAAAATTTATATTTATAAATTTATCTATAACTATATTATTTTATTGTATTTCTAATATCTTATATTTGAGTGTTTCAGCACTAAAATTTTCGAAATTTTAAGTAACAAAAATATTTGATTAAATTGACAAAAAAATAGTAAATAACAAAATTCCATAAATAAACATCATTGGCGAAATAATTAAAAAAAACAATCAAAATTAATTAAATTGAACGTTGACACTAGGCATTTGTCTATAGAATTAGTTAGAAAATTATTTTAAAATATGTGATGAGATTATTCAAGGAAAATTATAATATAAAACGATTTATTTCGTGAAATTCATAAAAAATACCGGATTACAAATTTTTCTCCTTCAACAACATAAACAACATAATTTCAACAAAATTAAGAGAGAAGACTATTTCTTCCTATCTTTAAATGCCCACATTTGTTTATGTAGTTTGTTTATACAATTGATAAAAAGGATCAAATGACAAATTCATGTGATCAAGTATCATTTTGTTAATAAAAGCAAGTAATTTTAACTCAAAAATGTACTTTAAAGACGAAAAATCGATAATGTTTTAGACTGATGATAATTTGGAGGTTAGTTGTCAGGGACGGAAAAGTGAGAGAGAAGATAGGGGACAGCAGATCGGTAAAATAGGTTAGCATGCCTGTTACGAGGAGTCCAGTGGGGTCCGGTAGAGGGCAGCAGCATGTAGACAACAACCCCGGTGCTGAGGATCTCACTGAGACCGGCGAAACGGGGAGTTGTAAGGGTGATGCCGGAGATAGCGATGATGGCGAGGGCCAGTATGCTACGCCAGGAAACTTCGGGGGGGAGAGAAGGAAGGGGGGCTAGTTGACAGGAGGCCTCGAGGTAGACCGTCAAATCGGGAACTGCTTAACAGATCCAGAGCTAGCAGTTTAGGATCGAGACAACTTTTTGATAAATGGAGGCAGGGGGGAGGGTTTACGGATAAAAGTGACGAGGGGGATAAAACGGAAGACAGTAAAAGATCAAGGGAAGAAGAGGGGTATGAGCAGGGAAATGAGAAGTTGCGGAAAATGTTTTAAAAAAAGTCTCCATCGGAAAGGAATAAAGCAAAAGGGAAAGTGGATTTAGAGAGCCTGGAAAATCTTATGAAAGGGTTTAGAGAGGAAACGAACCGAAGTCTGAATGGCATG
>CAKNYM010045421.1:0-10380 GCA_932195095.1 Andricus curvator
TTAGAACAAGAAACGTTTTCAGAACATTATTTGGTCTGACATAGGACAGTTCTTAAAACGTTCAAATAACGTCTCTTGATTTGTACGTCCAAGAAACGTTCTTTGGACCTTCAAATTACGTTCTTAAATCTCGTGCCCATTGGGTTCACACCCCTACCCTACTTCTCCTACTTTTCCTCTCCTCTCTGAAACTCTCCACAACTTTCCACTTTCTAAAACTCCTCCACTCCCCTACCCTACTTTTCCTCTCCTCTCTGACACTTTCCACAACTTTCCATTTTCTACATCTCCTCCACTCCCCTACCCTACTTCTCCTACTTTTCCTCTCCTCTCTGACACTTCCACAACTTTCCACTTTCTACATCTCCTCCACACCCCTACCCTACTTGTCCTACTTTTCCTCTCCTCTCTGAAACTTTCCCCAACTTTCCACTTTCTACATCTCCCCCACTCCCCTTCCCTACTTCTCCTACTTTTCCTCTCCTCTCTGACACTTTCCACAACTCCACTACTTCTCATACCCTTACTCCTCTTTCCCCGCTCCTACTCCTCTAACCTTACTAGCATAGTAATGTGCCCTCCCCTCACATTCCTTTCCCTGTTTATGAAACCCTGAAACTTCTCCATTCCCTTCATCTACTTTTTCTTGTTTCTTCAGCATCCTACTACATTTTCCTTTCTCCATCCCACTCTCATCTGCCGATCCTCTTTTTTAAACGTTCAAATAACGTCTTTTGATTTGTACATCGAAGAAACGTTTTTAGGACGTTCAAATCACGTTCTTAAATTTCGTTCCCACTGGGTTCACACCCCTACCCTACTTCTCCTACTTTTCCTCTCCTCTCTGAAACTTTCTTCAGCTTTCCACTTTTTACATCTCCTCCACTCCCCTTCCCCACTTCTCCTACTTTTCCTCTCCTCTCTGACACATTCCACAACTTTCCACTTCCTACATCTCCTCCGCACCCCTACCCTACTTCTCCTACTTTGCTCTCCTCTCTGACACTTTCCACAACTTTCCACTTTCTACATCTCGTCCACTCTTCTATCCTACTTCTCCTACTTTTCCTCTCCTCTCTGATACTTTCCACAACTCTACTACTGCTCATACCCTTACTTACTCTTTCTTCCTCGCTTCTACTCTTCTACCCTTACTAGCGAATAATTGTGCCCTCCCCTCACATTCTTCTCCCTGCTTATGAAACCCTGAAACCTCTCCATTCCCTTCATATACTTTTTCTTGTTTCTTCAACATCCTACTACATTCTCCTTTCTCCATCCTACTCTCATCTGCCGATCCTCTTTTTTAAACGTTCAAATAACGTCTTTTGATTTGTACGTCCAAGAAACGTTTTTAGGACGTTCAAATCACTTTCTTAAATTTCGTGCCCACTGGGTTCACACCCCTACCCTACTTCTCCTACTTTTCCTCTCCTCTCTGAAAATTTCCACAACTTTTCACTTTCTACATCTCCTCCACTTCTCTACCCTACTTCTCCTACTTTTCCTCTCCTCTCTGACACATTGCACAACTTTCCACTTTCTACATCTCCTCCGCACCCCTACCCTACTTCTCCTACTTTGCTCTCCTCTCTGAAACTTTCCCCAACTTTCCATTTTCTACATATCCCCCACTCCCCTTCCCTAGTTCTCCTACTTTTCCTCTCTTCTCTGACACTTTCCACAACTCCACTACTGCCCATACCCTTACTATTTCTTCCTCGCTCCTACTCTTCTACCCTTACTAGCATAGTGATGTGCCCTCCCCTCACATCCCTCTCCCTGTTTATGAAACCCTGAAACCTCTCCATTCCCTTCATCTACTTTTTCTCGTTTCTTCAACACCCTACTACTTTCTCCTTTCTCCACCCCACTCTCATCTGCCGATCCTCTCCTGCAATCCCCCACTTTTCACTCGTCCCCTACTTCCTATACTCACACTCTCCTTTCTCCGCTACTAATCCTTTCACAGAAAAAACAGAAGTGAATTTTTGTTGCGGGTAATATTCAAGTAGATAAATTTAAATTTTTTCGCATCGAAAAAAAAAAAGATTCCATAGAGTTGACATGTAACCATTTCCAATGTGGTGGGTAAATCTTAACACGTGAAGGTAATTTTTGTTGCAGATAAATATTACCCTGAAATCGCTGTAAAGATTAACCTAATGGAAAAATGTTTACAAAAAGTACAGAAGGCTAGAACTATTTTTACAGGAATCTATAAATAAATAGAATAAATTACAACCAAAATTACAGGAAAGTACAACTTTTTTCTATTATTGAGACGAATTTTGTACTTTTGTTATATTTTTATGTACATTGTTGTATTTTATTGTAATTTTGTATTTTCTACAAGAATTTACAAAAAATTACAACTACAAGAATCTAGAGGAATTTACATGTTTTACAGCCAAAAAGTTGTTCTTTTTCGACCTAAGATGACAAATATTTGAAATATTGCAACGAGATAATTTTAGATTAAGATGCGATCATGTATACATGATTGCTATTACAACAAAAGCTTCTACCCTGGTGGAAAATTTTTTACAAAAATGTACAGAAAACAAAAACTATTTTTACAGGAATCTATAAATAAATACAATAAATTACAACCAAAATTAGAGGAAAATACAACTTTTTTCTATTATTGAGACGAATTTTGTACTTTTTTTATATTGTTATGTACATTGTTGTATTTTATTGTAATTTTGTATTTTCTACAAGAATTAACAAAAAATTACAACTACAAGAATCTAGAGGAATTTACATGTTTTACAGCCAAAAAGTTGTTCTTTTTCGACCTAAGATGACAAATATTTAAAATATTGCAACGAGATAATTTTAAATTAAGATGCGATCATGTATACATGATCGCTATTACAAAAAAAGCTTTTATGTTTAAACTTTAAAAGAATGGTAGAAAATTAAAAGACAATGATGAATAATTGTTATTAAACAACAGAAAACCTTACATGTGAAGTTTTTAATTTAAAATTTTAAATTATGTAATTGCAATATTCTCAATACTTGGCATCCTAGATCGAAAAAGAACAACTTTTTGACTGAAGATAAAAATTAAACAATTGACAAAAAATTGATCACGGTCGTTGAAATTAAAAGGTTAGAACTCTTAAAGATAAAAAAATTTTCACTTGAAATTATAAAAACTGAACTTTCGAATTTGAAACCTTTAAAATTTAAGCTTAAAAAAATGTTCATTCACACGCGCAATAATTTACGCGTATAAAATTGAAGCTTTTAACACTTTTCAACTGAAACTTTTTTTATTAAAAGCCCCTTTAAACTGAAAATTTTTTACTTTTTTACTTTTAATTTATGAAATTTCAAAATTATACCATTTCAAGCAATTTTAAGCAAGAAACATTAATTTATACATTAAAATTTGTTTTGAAGTCTTTTTAAATGTTCTCTCAAAAATTTGTTTAAAAAAAAGAATTCAAAAAATCTCCAGGAAGCTGATAATAATATTACTATCTTGGAACATGAATTTTTTATACAATTGTTTTGAAATCCTGCAAAAGTAAAAAAAAAACTACTTTAAAATCATCCAGATTCTTTTATGACAATTTTGGAAATCTTATTAAATATTCTTTTAAATTAATTTTTCAAACGAAAAAATTGTTAGTTTTTCTACGGATTTTTATGCCTATTTTTTATTCATTTAATACCTTTTAAATTGCTTAAAAAGCTTATAAATTTTGTGTTCGAAATCTTCGAAAATCTACACTGTGTATTAAACGGTTTGAAATCTTTTCACGTTTACATTATTTTTGAATCTTTTCAAAACTTCTAAATATATTTTAAATCTGCTCGATTATTGTCCAAATTAATAATTGTTCAACTGTTATTTATTAATCAAAAAAGTTTGTTTTAAATCTTTTTAAATATTCTCTTAAAATTAATTTTTCAAAATAAAAAATCATTTTCATTTTTCCCAGCAAACTCAAGAATTTGTTTTTATTTTCTCAAAATCTTTGAAGATCTTTGAAAAGCTTCAAAAATTTATTTCGAAACCTTCAGAAATCTACATTTAGTTTTTTATTTTTCAAAATATTTTCCAGTTTTAAATTAAGTTTGGATTTTCCAAAAACTTGTAAATATCTTTTGAACCGACTCAAATTTTTATCCAAATTGATAATTGTTCAATTGTTATTTATGCATCAAAATTCAATAATTTTACTTACATTTATTAAAAATTTGTTAAATAGAACAATTAAAATTGTAACGTTCAAAGTTTAAATTTAACACTCTGAAATATTATTATTATTATTATTATTATTATTATTATATATATATTTATTACTTTTAAATATTTTTCAAAAATTTTAGAATTTGTATTTGATTTTTTTTATTATAAAACCATTGCATAAATTCAAAAGTGTGATTTTCATGGGAGGTTTTTATAGCAGAATTTTTTTTTGTCATTAAGGCTATTAAAGCAACTTTGCACTCGACTTTAACTTATTGTTTATTGCTTTAAAATAGTTGTGTAACATTTAAAATATTTAAAAAATATTATTAACCTCTTTTTGCAATAAGTAAAATTTAATTTATTTTTAACAGATTTTAAATTATTGTTGAGGAAATGTTATTTTGCATTAAAAACTAAGTTAAAAGTATTGTAACAGAATTAGATAAATTAAAAACTGTGTTTAGCAGGAAATGATTTTTGTCATTAAGGTTACCAAAGTGACTTTGCAATTGGCATTTCCCCATTCTTTATTATACTTTTGGCAATTTTTTAAACATTAAAAATTTTTTTTTTTTTGAAGAAAGAAGATCAATATTTTTTTAAAGAAGTAAAATTTATATCCATTCTTACAAGGAATATGTACTTACTTGACAAAAAAACCTGTTTTTTGAAAAAATGCACTCTCAAGAATTAAAAAAAAGAAGTGTGTGGTAGTGGGGCCACACGGCAGAAGTGAATTTTGATGGATTAATTTTGAATTTTTTTGTGAGGAATTATCATGAGTTTTAAGGAGATCCCGTAGTAAGACAGTGTGGAGAGAGAGAGAAAGAAAGGGAGAGAGAGAAGAGAGCATATAAAGGCATTCGTTAGCGGTGCAGTAGTGGGGATATCGAAGAGGAGTCCTTAACGCAATTGTGAATCGCCGCACAAAAGGAAGAAGAGAGAGAGGAGATAATAGAGAGATCATATCATCGCTTCGATTAGCGTGGCAGTAGTGGGGATATCATAGAAGAGTCTTTAGTTCAATTTTTTCCGAAGATCCCAATATTTTTCTGAATCGTCAGCATACAAATTAATAGAAGAATAAAATATTTATAAAGATCAAAATTAATTTGAGTTGAATCCTGTTTTGAATGCCTGGAGTTAAAAGCTATATTGACAAGGACGTTTGATAAGGAAGGTTTCTTAAGTGAGTCTCAAAGAATTAGACTTTAATCAGTTTCAAAGGATTTTGCTTTGTCTAGACTTTACTCTTGCGAGGAAAGTTCACAGGAACAAAGAGATTTCATTCGTTACAATTAGCATGATGAAATTTCTAGAGAGCATGACAAATGTTGTAAAGCAGATTTTTTCATCTTTTTCAAATAATTACGTTCCCTAATGCTAAATTTAAACAAAGTGTAAAATTTTTTGAAAGATGGTCCTCTGACGGTACAGTTCAATAATAACTTAACAAGTTTCATAATCACTCTCATATTTCAGAATTCACACTCTTTCCCCTATTCCCCTTATTCCCCATTTTTTAAACAGAATTTCTCTTTTTCACCCTGTTTTCAATCACTTTCCCATTTTTTTCGTTTCTTTTGCTTAAATACAAACTGAATAATTAGAACTTATTATTTAATAATTTTTTTTTTTCTGGAAAAAGATCTTCTACTTTTTCTCCGCTGAGAATCGAACCACAAAACTACTGATTTCTGGTCAGGTGCTTTCATATTAAGCTACTAGAGAGATCGAGAGAAGAAATTTTTTTTAGAAATACACGCATTATTTTGCTAGATGGTACAAATCAAATTTTTCAAGGAATCTATATTATCATTGGAGAATAAAAAAAAAATATTCAACGTCTTTTCAGACTAGATGGAGCTATGAAAGAAAAATTATTTGAAATATTTTTTTTTTCTGAAAAAAGATCTCCTTTTTTCTCTCGATCTGTCTAGTAGCTTAATGGGAAAGCAGCCGACCGGAAATCAGTAGTTCTGTGGTTCGATTCCCAGCGAAGCAAAAGGAGATCTTTTTTCAGAAAAAAAAAATTTAATAATTTTTCTTTCATAGCTCATCTAGTCTGAAAAGACGTTAAATATTTTAAGTTATTCTCTAATGATAGTACAGATTTCTGGAAAAATTTGAGTTGTACCATCTAGCAAAATAATGCGTGTATTTCTGAAAAAAGTTTCTTCTCTCTATCTCTCTAGTAGCTTAATGAAAAAGCAGCTGACCGGAAATCAGTAGTTCTGTGGTTCGATTCCCAGCGGAGGGAAAGGAGAAAATCTTTCTTCAGAGAAAAAATAGTTAAAATAATTTTTCTTTCATAGCTTCATCTAGTCTGAAAATATATCAAATATTTTCTGTTATTCTCTAATGATAATACAGATTTCTTGAAAAATTTAATTTGTACCATCTAGCAAAATAATGCGTGTATTTCTGAAAAAAGTTTCTTCTCTCGATCTCTCTAGTAGCTTAATGGAAAAGCAGCTGACCGGCAATCAGTAGTTCTGTGGTTCGATTCCCAGCGGAGCGAAAGGAGATCTTTTTTCAGAAAAAAAAAATTTTAACTAATTTTTCTTTCATAGCTCATCTAGTCTGAAAAGACGTTAAATATTTTCTGCTATTCTCTAATGATAATATAGATTTCTTAAAAACTTTGATTTGTACCATCTAGCAAAATAATGCGTGTATTTCTGAAAAAAATTTCTTCTCTCGATCTCTCTAGTAGCTTAATGGAAAAGCAGCTGACCGGAAATCAGTAGTTCTGTGGTTCGATTCCCAGCGGAGCGGAAAGAGATCTTTTTTCAGAAAAAAAATATTTAAACTAATTTTTCTTTCATAGCTCATCTATTCTTAAAAGACATTAAATATTTTCTGTTAGTCTCTAATAATAGAACAGATTTCTTGAAAAATTTGATTTGTACCATCTAGCAAAATAATGCGTGTATTTCTGAAAAAATTTTCTTCTCTCGATATCTCTAGTAGCTTAATGGAAAAGCAGCCGACCGAAAATCAGTAGTTCTGTGGTTCGATTCCTAGCGGAGCGAAAGGAGAAGATCTTTTAAAAGAAAAATATATTTAAAATAAGTTTTCTTTCACAGCTCCATCTAGTCTGAAAAGACATTAAATATTTTATGTTATTCTCTAATGATAGTACAGATTTCTTGGAAAATTTGATATGTACCATCTAGCAAAATAATGCGTCTATGGTTCGATTTCCAGCAGAGCGAAAGAAAATCTTTTTTCAGAAAAAAAAAATATTTCAAATAATTTTTCTTTCATAGCTCCATCTAGTCTGAAAAGACGTTAAATATTTTCTGTTATTCTCTAATGATAATGCAGATTCCTTGAATAATAGATTAAAATTAATTAAAAATTCGACTAAATTTCTAGGGTTTCATTGCCCCGGGCAGAAACCATTATATTTTTGGTAGGGTGTCCGTCCCTCCATCGTACTTTTCCAAAAAGGGAAGTGATGGGAAGTGAGGCGAAATTATGTGAGGTGAAGTAGGGGAAGTGGGGAGGAATGATGATGAAGAAATAAGGGGATGGATAGTAGGGGAATGAAGGGAGGGGAAAAAGATGAAGCAGGTGAAGCAGGGATAATGAAGGGAAATGAGGGAAAATGAAGGTGATCAGGGGAAGTGAGGGAAAGTAGGGGGAATGAGGGGAGATGAAATGAAATGAAATCAGGGCCTGGAAAAGATGGGAAGTGAGGGAAAGTAGGGGAAGAAAGGCAAGTTAAAGTATAGTAAGTGAGGGGAAATGAGGGGAGGGGAAGTATGGGAATTGAGGGGAAATAAGGGGAAATAAGGGGAGCGGAAGTAGTAGAATTCAGAGAAAATGATGTAAGGGAAACTAAGAAAAGTGAGGAAAAATTATGGCAGGGCAAGTATGGGAAGTAAGTGAAAGTAGGGAAAATAATTAAAAATGAGGGTAAATAAGGTAGGGGAAGTGAGGGCTAGGGAAGGGAGGTAGGGGAAGGGAAGTGTCAGTTGGAGAAGCGAGGGGTGGGCGAGTAGAGGAGGAAGAAGTTGGGGTAGAAGGGGCGGAGGGTTAAGAGAGGGGAGAGAAAGTATGGGAGGGGAGGTTTGAACGACTTAACGAAACCCTTTTTTGAGAGCTGGCTACTTTGACTAATTTTTTCTTGGTTGAAAATTCATCTCATTGGTTGAAAATTTAACTATTAAATTTTTATAAAATTAATCTTCTTGTTTAAAAAATGATCTTTTAAGATGAATGTTGAACGATTTCAAAAAAATTATTTTAACCATTTTTTTATTCCACAACAAAGTTAATGTTTTTTTTAATTTTCAGAAGTGCCATTTTTCTAAGATTTTCAGATTTATAAAAAAAGGTCTTAAATCAGTGGTCCAAATTTATATCTGTACGTCTTTGCAAAGTGGGCGGAGAACGTCTGAAAAGTCCTGGTTGGCAGTCGGAAAATTTGTACGACAGCTTCGAGTTTAATTACATACCAATTTGAAACTAATTTAAATTGAATTGGAAATTTAAATTTAACTAAATTTTCATTTGAACAGTATATATTCATTATGTGAGTTAGGTCTGACAATACTTGCAAAGCCTGGGCAATTTGTGAAATGAGCAAATATAAATGAAATGAAATCAAATAATAAATAAATGAATGAATAAATAAATAAATAAATAAATGAATGAATAAGTGAATAAATGAATTAATAAATAAATAAATGAATGAATGAATAAATAAATGAATGAATGAATGAATGAATAAATAAATAAATGAATGAATGAATGAATGAATGAATGAATAAATAAATAAATGAATGAATAAATAAATGAATAAATGAATAAATAAATGAATGAATAAATAAATGAATGAATGAATATATAAATAAATAAATGAATAAATAAATAAATAAATGAATGAATGAATGAACGAATGAATGAATGAATGAAAGAATAAATAAATAAATGTATGAATGAATGAATGTATGAATGAATGAATAAATGAATGAATGAATAAATGAATGAATAAATAAATAAATAAATAAATAAAATAATGATAATAATAATATAATAATAATAAATAATGATAAATGAATATAAATAATATAAATATAAATATAGATGAAAATAATAAATAAATACATACGAAATTAAGTAAAACATTTAATGAAATGAGCAAAAATAATGCCAAATTATGAAGCTTAACATGGATTTTCCATTAGAAAAAAAAACATTTTTGTAAATTTTATTCAAAATCGTTGATATTAGGTGAATCAAGTTAAAATTCAAATTTTTTTTCAAAATTAGCCATAAAATACGAATCAACACTTAATTTTTAAATATCACCCCCACAAGTATGTTTTTAAGGGTCTCAAAAAACCTTGTAAGTAAAATATTAGGTTTTGCGATTTTTTGACGCTAATTATAATTTTTTTCAGTTTTTTTTCACATAAACGATTGATAATACTACTTTCTATTTATAATGAGATATTTATATAAATCATTTTTTTTATTGATTATTCATTACATTTAATTAATTTTTAGTTTATTATTAATTTTCTCTTGGTATAGAGTAAGAAAGTCGCGGTTTTATTCGAATTTTTCAACTTTTTATCAACTTTTGAATTATTGTGAGATAAGAATCTATGCAATTTAACAAACCTAATTGTTTAAACAAATTGTTTTTTATAACTATCTACTTTATTAGTGTTAGATAGTTGCGGTTTTTTCTGAAATGTTCAACTTTTTGTTAACTTTTCAAATTTGCATTAATTATTACCTCGATATAAGTACAAAGTGGACTATAAGTTGATAATTTGAGAAAAACCCTCAACTATCTATAGCATCACTATAGGAAAAAAAATTATAAACAATAATAATTTTAAAGTTTAAAAGTCTAAAATAAGTTGAAGAAATCGGAAAAACCGCGACTTCCGGACCTTATTCTAAATGAAAATTCCTAAAAACTATAATAAATTGTTTAAATAATTCATATAAACGCCTAATTATTGATAGAAAGTAGTATTTTATTTATAAGAAATAATTAGCACCAAAAACTCAATTTTTCACTTATGGGATTTTTTGGTACCCCATAAAACAGACTTTTGTGGGTGATATTTGAAACGCTCAGAGCAAAAGCGAACGAAAAAAAAAACGTACGTAGAAGCGAAGTAAAAACGCGCGAGAGCAAA
>CAKNYM010045422.1:0-10527 GCA_932195095.1 Andricus curvator
AAATATTTCCCCCATTTGCGTGTTCTCAGTGCTTCATGACTATGACTGTCGCCAAATGTCGTGAAAGTTGCCCAACTGAATGGGAGCCATGGCTTTTTTTGGCATTCAGTCCACAAATATATATGTGCGTACCTCATTTTCCTGGAAAAAACAATAATTTACTGGAATCCACTGCTATTAAAATCAAATACAAATCAAAAGAATTCAAGACGAAATCCATTTGGAATGAGAGGAAATATATTTTACTACTTGCACTCTAAATTTAAATCAGTCCAAATGTGACTTATTAAATTAATTGAGCTGGCTTCGACTATAAACTCACTCATTTATACTGTTGTACTGACAAAACAGTCTTTTTAAAAGATTAAGCAGTCATTCGGCGTGACTGATTTTAAGTCAATGGAATTGAGTGATTTATCTGCTTTGATGAAACAGTAAAATTATTTCTTGATTAAAATTTCTAATTAAATTCCTATATTTTAATAAATGTTTTAAATTATCCAAAAATGACTGTTTAACACAATAAAAGTTACGGTTTAGATCAATTAAAATTACTGATTCAATTATTGAAAGTTATTGATCCTGACATTTCAAATGACTTTGTTTAGATCATTCAAAATTAATGATTCGGTCAGTGGACGTTATTGGTTAGATCAGTTTGTCTTCACTAGTATAGAAAACAAATCTTTCTGGGTTCAAAATTCATCTCTGAGTTTGAATTCGACTGCTTTTGATTTAAAATTCAAATATTTGTAGGCTAAAATGTCAACTATTACATTTTTCGTTGAGCATTCAAATTTTTTTAAATTAAAGTTCAACTACAGTTATAAAGCAATTTTTTGCTAATGATTTATTACTTTAGTTGCAAATTCATCTCTTTGTTTTTGAAAATGTAACTATTTTTTCCAATTTTTTTTCGTTAAAAATTAATTGTGTTAATTGAAAATTGAACTTTTCCATTTTTTGCTGGAATTGATCTTTTCTAGATAAAAATTCAACTACTTGGTTCAAGATTGAACTATTTCTTTGATATTTCATATTTTTTCGTTGAAAATTCAACTGCTTAGCAGAAAGTTCATCTACATTGTTAAAAATGCGGTTTTTTGTCAATAATTCAGTTTTTTCTGAATATATACCATTAAACCATTTCCCTTTCAGGGTAGGCGTGACACTACCCGATTCGGGTAGTGTTTCTAGGTTTTTCTTGTAGTTATAAATAACTACAAGTGTGGGCTCACCACACCCACGATGTGCCAACAGCACTCATGTCAGTATTCTTGAATGGTTACCCATCCAAGTACTAACCGCGTCCAACGCTGCTTAACTTCAGTGATCTGACGAGAACTGGGTTTTTCAGCGTGGTATGGCCGTTGGCCATAATAATAATTATGAATAATTCATATATATTTTTTTATATTTTTTTTATTCATAGAATAATTCATCATTTTTCTTAAAAACTCAATTCTGTCGTTGATAATTCAACTAATTGGTTGAAAAATCCTAGTCGTTTCCAGTTGAATATTAATTTTCTGGAACTGAAAATTAATCTCTTTAATTTTTAGTTGAAAATTGATGTTTTTCAGTTCAAAATTAAACTAATTGTTTCAAACTTCATGTATTTTGTGGGAAATTCGTCTTTATTGGTAGAAAATAATGATTTTTTCTGTGAAAATTCATTTATTTTTTCTAATTTACCTGAGTTTTATTTCAAATTAAAATTGTGTTGGTTGACATATGAACTTTTTTATTAAAAATGGAAATCTTTATTAGTTGAAATATCAACTGTTACAATTTTGTTGAGAATTCATATTTTTTTTCTATTCAAAATCTTCCTTCTTGGTTGAACTACTACTAACTTGGTTTTTTTTTTCTGTTGAACATTCGTGATTTTACATAAAAATTTATCTGAAGACCAAGGTGATGTGCTTCAGAACTAGTAAGACCAAAATAGGTTACGTTTACAAGATGAACGGACAAACAGTGGAAAGTGTGGAGGAATTCTGTTATTTAGGTTTTTGGTTTGAGGCAGGAGGGGGAAACGAGGTGCAGGTGAGGAAAAGAATCGAGTGTGCGAGGAAAGTAATGGGCTAAGTATGGGGTATATGAAAGAGAAGGTTCAATGACGATTGGAGAATGAGGGTTTGGTTGTTTGATGCGTTGGTTTGGGCGGTGTTGTGTTATGGAGTGGAGGTCTGGGGATGGAAGGAACATAGGAAAGTGGAAAGCATGCACGAGAGATTTCTGAGATGGGTAGTGGGGGTTAGTTGGAGTTGCCCAGGTTACATGTTAAGGGAAGTATTAGGAAGGGAAAAAATGGTAACTAGAGAAATTAAAAGAGCCTGGAGGTTTGAAGAGAAGTTGAAAAGGGGAGAGAGGAGCAGAATAGCACAAGTATGCTTGGACGAAGTACGGAACAAGGAGACGAGAGGCAATTTGGGAAATTCGAAATGGGAGGAAGAAAGGAAAAAAATTAGGAGGGTTTGTGATATACAACAAGGGGCTTAAGATTGGCAGGGCATAGAATTAGAGTTATTAGTAAGACAAGGAGAAGAGAGATGGAGGAAGATTATGGATTCGAGGTACAATAGATGGTATATGATGGTCAAAGGTTTAACGGAACCAGAATATTTGCAAAAAATAAAAAAGGAAGACAAATGGAATAGGGTGGTACGGTTTAGAATGGGAGAAGGAGTGAGAGCTTGTAGATATTGGATGGCTGAAGAGGACAATCTGTGCAGAGTATGTGTATAGGAAATGGAGTCATGTGCACATGTATTAGAGAGGTGTACAGGAGAGGAAGATGGACAGTTGACTGTGGATGAGTGTGTGAGATGGATTTTGGATGGTAATGGACAGGGAGTGACGTGGATGAAGAAATTGGAAGAAATAAGAGAAAGCAAGAGGACAGGGCAGAGCCAAACGGGTAATCCTATTAAAGGAAATTAAATAGCAAAAAGGAAACCTTTGAAATCGTTGAAAATGTATTTTATGGTAAGAGGAAACGGAAGCCCTGGAATATCGCTCATTTTAAAGTTTAAGAATTATTATAAGTAAGAGTATTGTTATTTTAAGTAAGGCGAAGCATTAGAATATAAGCAGCGGTTACGTTATATTAAGGATGGAATGTAAATATATGTACAGGGAGCGGAGGCCCTCAAACCCGTAAAAGGGAGAGATTAAATATACATACATAAAAATGTATCTACTTAGCTTATTTATTTTTTTAAGGTTGAAAATTAATTACGTTAATTGAAAGTTTGAATATTCCCTTTTTGGTTGCAAATTTGATTTGTTAGTTGCAAATTCAACTGTTTGGTAGAAGATTCATTTTTTTTCATGTTGAAAGTTCGTCTTTTTTTGTTGTAAATAATTTTTTTTTATTCAACTATAGTGTAGGTTAAAATTTGAACTACTTTGATCAAAATGCATTACATTGGTTAATGATTCATCATTTGAGTTGTAAATTCATCTGTTCGGTCAAAAATTGATTTTTTTTTGTTAAAAATTCATCTTTTTTTAGTAGAAAAGTAATCTTCTTGTGGAAAACTCTTTTTTTTAAATTGAACTACTTGCATGAAAGTTGAACTGCTTTATTAAAAATGCATTCTTTTTGTTAATGTTGTATCATTTAAGTTGAATCTTCATCTTTTTGGTTAAACATAATAATATGCGTTAAAAATTCATCTTTTTTGGTTGAAAATTCAACTACTTTGTTGACAGTTGAACTACTTTATTGAAAGTTTATTTTTTGTTGTTAAAGAATCATAATTTGAGTTAAAGGTTCTTCACTTTTGTTGAAAATTAGTTTCTTTTTTCTTGAAAATTAATTTTGTTGTTTGAAAATTCAATTATTCCATTTTTCGTTGAAAAATGACGGGTTTTAGATGAAAATTGAATCAATTGGATAATTTTAAATTACAGATTTCATCAGTGAGTCAAATTGACTAATTTGAAAATTCACTTTTGACTGATTTGTCATCCGTCGAATACGTATTATTTGAATCAGTCAAAATTGACTTAGAATCAGTCACTTTTGACTCATTAAAATTTAAAGTATGGAATGAAAATATGAAGTGTCTACGTGTATTGACTACATTTCGCTATTTGTATCGAAATTTCGGTATAAAAAGCCGCTTGTCACAGTAATACGTACCGAAAAAATCCAGCTTATAGTACCGAAATTTCGATACACGTAGACACGCCTTAAAAATAATTTTGCTAATGATTTATTCATTTTTTAAAGCTCATAACGCAGATTATTTAAAAGTTCTCGAGAAATTTTATTGAAGTGTGGTATAATTGTGCCTCACTTATGTGTATTATCATATTCTAAAATCCTAATTTCATACTTGTGAGTCACGTCTTTTCTGTTAAGGTTTTGTGTTCTAGGTCTATTAGAACTCAATTAAATCTTGTTTTTAGTAAAGCAATTATTTACTCCATCATGCTTTGGTATAGAAAGTGAAGAAACATCATAATCATTAATAGAAAACTTTTTAACTTGTTACATCTGTACTTATATGATTTTCAATTGAACTGCTGTCAAGTTTTAGCATTTCTGTACCGATCTGTTTTCATGTATTATTTCTACAACATGGAAGTTTTCATTTTTAAAAATAGTTTGCATTGTTTGCGACATTTGAGATTTTAACGATTTTAAATTCGATATATTTATGCAGGTTCAAATATTTTTTAAGTTAAAGACTTTTTGTGATTACTTACTATATTGAATTATTTATGGAATTACTATAATATTTTTATTCTCGAACCCAGTGGTAAATTTCCAAGACCTAAAATTGTTGTGAAATTGGCACATTTCTGTCGCCAATAGTGGTCCAATAATGGTAGCTCCCAATCTCCCAATTCTTGTTTACTTCGAATTATGTCCAACACTATGGTTTTTATACAATCAAATCAGAAGCCACATTATGTAAAATAATTATTTAAGTATATTATTATCATAAATATTTATTTAATAATAGTCGACATACATCAACAAAAAAATACCCCATTAAATAATTATTATAAACATTTAGTGAATAATAAGTAAGAGAAATAAAATTAGAAGAATAAGAAGTTTCTTAAATCCGAAATTGACATAGTTGTAGGGTAACAATCTCAATAGTTATTTTAAATATTTATCAAGTAATAAGCAATTGTATATTGTTAGTTTATGCGTGTAACAGTGAATCGCAAGATAATTTCCGACAGCAGTGTATTACACAACTTATTACTTCTTTATTTGTTTTATTGTTTGAAATACACTCTCTAATAATGCTAAATTAGTGAAATTTCACTATTTACTAGTTTTAGTGAAATTCCACTAATTCAGTTAAAGAAAAGTGTGCCACCAAACATCAGTAGAAAATCAATATTTCAAATAATCGAAATGGTTCAAACAGTAAAATACTGAAAAATTATATTTGAAAAACTAAACTATAATTTAAAAAAGTAATTTTTATTTCTGAAAAAGCCGACTGTACACCTGATTCATGGATTTTCATATATTTGAATTATCCATGCGACTTCATATGAGTTTCAAATGTCATAAAAAAGTAAAACATAACGTGGAGTTTGTTGGTTAGTAAGAAAAATAGAGAAACGATATACGTTGGCCTCCAAGTTTTGGAAAACTATAAAAACTTCAATAACTTATTCTTCAAATACTAATCTTCAAAGCCTAAAATTAATCTTTCCAAATAAAACCGAAATCATTTTAAATTTTGCCAAAAAATCTGTTGTTGTTACCATTCCATAATTTTATTTTTGTTAGCTCTTTGGAAGAGAAAAGAGTTTTAAAATTATACTGTGTAACAAAATTTTAAGAAAATAATTATTTGCGGAATTTTAAAATTGTTTACAATAAAAAATGTTCTCTTTTATCAATAAAGTTTAGAAAGATTCGGAGATAAATTTCATCGTGAAATATATATATATATATATATATATATATATATATATATATATATATATAACCACCTATCTCACGGTCGAGAGACGTGGTGACAGCTGAAATTTTACCGCGACTTCGCTGGGTCCGGTTGCAATTTTTCAGATTAGCACCCGCTCCCGGCGAAATCCTGCGGTTGCCCTTATGACAAATGTTTAATATATATTTGGTTCCGGTTTTGGTTCTTTGGGAATCGAACCGAAGGACCTATGACAAAGCCACCGAAGGGTTTCTGCTGAATATGTTTACAATAATTAATAAGCAGTCGCGGACAATTGTCCAGGGATGGTCCCGAAGGAATAACCCCTAAGCGGAGGCTTAACAACCGTGCCGAAAACCGAATGGCACCTCGGCGAGGTGTCTCAAATGGTGACTCTGGGATACCGGGCGACCTCTCAGAATATACAGCCTTATCCTTGCATGCGGGGCTCTACAAGGATGGACGAACCCTTTTCCCTAGCTGCTCGTGGGAACAACAATTACAATACCAAACATAGTTGTAGTAAGTGCGGTTCAAAACAATCGAACGCGCAGGGCTCCCGACAATGGGTCGGACAACAAAGACGGAGTCAATGCGATGGACCGGCGGAATCTCAATACTTTTGGGTGGACGGATCGACTCAGGGACGACCTGCTAGAGTGCTTTGATACCAGTATGGCCCCTGAACAAAAAGGTTACATGGCGCGACTGCATGCTCTGTGGTGCGAGAAACACCCAGAGCTCTCGCATTTTTCGCATAAAAGTCTGCGAAACCGTGCCGAGGAACTCCGGAAAAGGGGTTTTATAAGCGGAGCGCCTATTTAACCGCAGCCAGAACAAGCCCGCAACAGAGAAAGAGAGGTGACACTGAGACCAACCGCGAACAGGCATCCAATAGAGGAAGAACGATGTTTCAAGACACGGAGAAACATCGACATTCAGGTTTCTCCCAAGGCCAAAGATCTGACTGAACTGAATGATGAGCTTCGTGGAGATTTTTCCGAAGCATCCGACCTCTGGACTCTCAATTGTGATGCGTACAATGCAGCGAGAACTTTGGCAGATGCAAACCGTAAAACAAAACCAGCGGTTGATCATAAGACCAAGAGACGAATACATCAACTCAGCACAAAGATAGGCTGGGCAAGACAGTACGCGTCTCGCATTTAGTGTGTGATTGACTACATAACATCTGGCAGGACTTTCACTGCCAAGGTTCGACAGTTCGCGCGCGAGCTGGGGATCCGTCATCACACAATCAACAAGTCAAAGCTACTGACCATCAGGCAGCATATTGTTGACAGAATACGAGGACTATCTAACGCTAGGAGAAGTCTAGAGCGGAGAGAGAGGTGGGTCAGAGAAAATCAACAGTTTTTGTCTGACCCATATCGACTCTTCCAAGACCCTCCAGTTACTGTCCACCATCCACCCAAACCAGAGGAGGTCGAAGCATTTTGGAGAGAAGTCTACGAAGTCCAACATCCACTTGAAGAAGGCTCAAAGAACATAAATACCTTCAAGGAGCTGTGCAATGCCCTCAACAGCTGAGGAGGAATGCCCACCAGTCACTACCGAGGAGGTGAAAAACGTATTAAGAAGCATGAAGAACTATTCCGCTCCGGGTCCAGATGGTATCAAGACCTTCTGGTCGAAGAAGTTTCCTTCAACCTACCAGCATCTGGCCCGAATTTTCACCTCATATCGAAAGTCGGAAGAGCCTATTCCAGAGTGGTTGTTGGAAGGGCGCACAGTGCTCTTGCCGAAGACGGGCAACTTAGCTGACCCTAAGAATTAAAGGCAAATAACTTGTCTAAACACAATGTATAAGATCTTCACAGCTATCCTAAATGATTTGATTGTTCGGACAATTGGACGTGTGTGGCGAGAGATGTTTGAACAACGTGGCTCTAAGAAAGGCGTAGCAGGATGTCGGGAGAACCTGCTCATCGATAGATGTGTTTGTAAAGACGCAGCATCCTATCAGCGATTCCTGTCGATGGCCTGGATTGATTACCAGGAAGGTTTCGATTCAACCTCCGATAGACGTATCATCTGTCTGTTGGAAAGCTTAAAGGTTCATCCACACATCGTGAGGTGCATAGAGAGATTAATTCCGCTTTGGAAAGCCAGATTTACTGTCTCATCTGAAAAACATCGTCTGATCACTAACATTTTCACTAACAATTTCGGGTACAGGTACAATTTTTGATTACGTGTTGAAAAAGAATCAACAGAGTTTTTAGTGACATGTAAAATTAAATGGAACTTAATTTTTCTAAATCGGTTTAAAACTGGAAACACGTCGAATTAATCTTTTTAAATTTCTAAATATATAAGTATAATAAATATGAACAGTTTTTTACTCATTATAAAGTGTAAAGTGTAATGAGATCAAGAAATAAACCAAATTCTTCAAACTATACAGAATTCCATATTTGTGAAGGTTAGTACAACATCCATCGATTCTTAAAATATTTGCTCTTTGTACTTTTCACCATTAGTAACAACATTAATGCAAAATAATTTATTCTGATGTGAAAGTGCCAGAGACACTAATTTGCGTAAGCCAAACAAGGATTATCACTGCTGTCCTACATGATTTTATATCCAACTTGTAATTATCTGAGGTTGTAGTAAAAAGGTTCAAAATTTAATTTAAGCCTGAGTAGAAGGTTCTATCACCTCTCGTTAATTTATATGGAGAATCTCGGCATTCAGAAATTCGGGATAAGCAGTTAAATATTCACTGGAGTTTTGAATTACGAGCGATTTCGGGCATTGAGTAGGTTGTGATCTAAATTTGCTGTGAATAGTCACATGGGTGCCTTTTCACCCCCACGAGACATTGGAAACGTCCCATCTGTCACGATATGCAAAGCATCTGCAAAGTGTAAAAAAGTGAACTTATTTGACTCAAGCAATTTTTTGTATTTGTTATGAAAAATGAACATTTTCAGTACAAATAGCCCAACTGGAATCCCATAAATATTCATCCCGAAATTTCGATATAAATCGCCGATTCAACGATCTGAGCTAGTCATCATTTTGTAATTAATAGCTGATTCAACGATTTGGGCTATATATCACGAATTTTCGTGATTAACAGACACTGCCAATAATTTAAACATACTTTACAATGAGATTTTAAATACTTTTATATTGCAAATTGCAGTTTGATTCAATGAAAATGATTTATGCACGAATATTGTTTGAGAAAATTGAAGGCTCTCATAGAGAAAAACGGGTCAAAAAATTGAGCAAAAATGAGTTCAGAAAGTAGCGGGTTAAAGCGAGTTCAAAAGAAACAAGAAAAACAACCATTGTATCGTATATTACAATATAACGATTCGACGTGTGCATTTTAACGGATCGAATATGGTATTTTCGATTCGACGTGTGTTTATTTTTCGGATCGGTTTTTTTTATTCGATCGGCCTGTGCGTCGGAAATCCAATATTTGATTTGCCTTAGATTCAATCGGTTTGTACTCTTTCACTTCCTCTCAATTTACTGACCATAGTCCATCAATACACGGAAACAAGTCGTTAGTTTTCATAAACGAATTAATCAAAAATCAACATGTGAAAATGGATTGAAGAATCCGGAAACGTTATTTCTCTTTGTTCCGGATAATACATGTCGGTTTTCTCTAATTGTATTTGTATTGTATGACTGTGCTGCGTGAGTGTTATTGTCTCTTTCTAGCGTTTGCGTAGGTATGAACCTTTGCTTGTCTACCCTGTTATCTCCTCTCCTCACCGGAGGAATTGAGGTGGTCAGGGTCAGTGTCGAACGTTACGAAGTTCGAGTCGGTACCTCTTACTCGTCTTATTTAAATTAATTATGTGAGTTTTATGTAGCCTTTGCTAGAAGGCAAAAACTTTGACTCTCTTTTGAATAAATTATATCTACTTGGTGCTCAACAACTAATAATCCTGACTCAGTGACTTTTTTACCAACAAAACTTTAAATCCTGCATGTGCATTGTTTTTCTTTAAGTGCTTATCTCAACATTATTGGTCCTTCGAAAGCCGGATGAGGGCTTCAGCTGGTGGATTACGGTGTTCGTTTCAGGATTAAAGTGACTAATGTGAGGTGTTCTAAAGGTGCATCGCAAAGGCGGTTCTGTGAAAAAGGTAAATGTGGCGGATTTCGAGCGTCTTGTTGCGAAATCGCACGGTGATAGTGTCGTGAAGGCAATTTTCGGCGATCGATACCTGACGTCACGAGAACACGTCCCGCGCGCTGGTCAACAGGTGCCTCGTTACACTTGCTCGTACGATGTGTATCCCTACGCCGGTGCGTGCGCAATGCTTGGTGTTGATCTGCAGACCATCACTGCCCACAAGTCGCTTCACAGAATGACAGGTTTGCGATAGCAGGTACTTATCCTACTCTACGTTTGGTAAGTGTTTGAAGACTTTTGAACAGCTGACACCTTGCAGCGCTGTGCTTCGTAATATTCGACACCTTCATTCTAAAACTGTATAGTGCTCCGCTGTCATACTGACAGAGTTGTGTTTTTCTTGAACTTTTTTTGACTTTTTAACGTGTTTCGACTTTATTCGAATTTTGACTTTTATTTTTTAATGAA
>CAKNYM010045423.1:0-20565 GCA_932195095.1 Andricus curvator
TCTTCATCATAATTTAAATAATTGGGTCAATTAAATCCGACATTTTTCAAGAAAACAGTAAAATTGTCACAAAACCAATAGGTTTAGAGTTTTCGAGAATAAAGTACTTAGAAAAATCTATGGTCCAAAAAGGGACGAAGAGACCGGCGAGTGGAGAAAACTGCATAATGATGAGCTGCACGCTCTCTACGGGTCAGCAAATATTAATAGAGTAATGAAAGCGCGTAAATTAAGATGGGCGGGGCATGTAGCAAGAATGGGCAATGAAAGAACAGTGGCGCAAGTTTTAAGAGGGAGACCGACTGGTAAGAGACCCCTAGGC
Source organism: Andricus curvator (assembly GCA_932195095.1). Classification (NCBI taxonomy): domain Eukaryota; kingdom Metazoa; phylum Arthropoda; class Insecta; order Hymenoptera; family Cynipidae; genus Andricus; species Andricus curvator. The sequence goes on from CAKNYM010045423.1 coordinate 323, forward strand.
AGACCGAGAAACAGATGGGAGAAAAATGTAAGGGATGATCTAAAAGAACTAGGACATGATTACTTAAACTGGATGGAGAATGCACAAGATAGAGATGTGTGGCGGTCTCGGGTAGATGAGGCAATGAACTTTCGAGTTCGAACTGCTAATCTATAATAATAATAATTTTCGTGTTGAAAAATCAACTGCATTATAGAAAATTCAACAATTTGGGAGAAAATTCAGTTTTTTCAATTGAAAATTAATTCTTTGAAACGAAAATATAACTATTCGATTTTTGGTTAAAAACTGTTGTTCTTAATTCAAAAATTCAACTATTTTGTTCAAAAATTATCTTACTCATTGAAAATTTAAAATTGCGAAATTTAAAAATAAATTTCTTGCTCAGTTACAATTTTTTTGAAAATATGCAAAAACATGTTTTGTTTTTTTTTTGATTGAGTCATATGCACACATTTAAAAAAAGTTGAATATGTCGAAACTGAAATTTATTCAGCTTGAACCAAAGAAACATTTTTTTATTTTTCTTTTTCGGAAAAAAATGTTTGTCGTGAATTAGGATTTTTGGGATTTCATATCTTTTTTTGCGATTTTCGAACGTTATAAACACCACGAAAAAAATGTTGCCCATGGATAAAAAATTATAACATGTTTCTTTGGTTCAAGGTGACTCAATTTCAGGTTCGAATCAATCCAAGAAACATGTTTTTGTATATTTTCCAAAAGTTTACAATGAGGCAAATTTTTTTTTTAATCAAAAAAAATTGTATAATTGTAAATTTAAGAAAGAGAACAGAAGATATTAACTGATTTCAATTGTTTTAAATTTAGATTGAAAGTATTAATTATAGTAAGGATGAAATGACAAATCTTGGAAAGATATATTTATGAGAACGATGTCAAACATATCAAAATTGTGTATTTAACTAATTTTATTTTTTCCCGGACTTTTTTACTTCTCTCTGGATGGGTTTCCAACGATCTAAGTATATCCAATTTTTTAAAATAAATCTTTAATGGCAGAAATCATTGAAAAATCATTAAAAGTTATTTGAAAATGTAACATTTCTTACGAAAAGGTTCTTTGTTCTTTTCGACATATGAAAATAAATGTTTAATCTTTCCCCTATTTTCCCCTTTTTCGTGCGAAAACCACCCTATTTCCCCTTTTTTGAGCTCCTTTTACGCTGTGATCCCTGTAATATCAAAGATCGCGATATCATAGTAGTATGGTAGATTTTATTGTTGTTGAAAATCTGAAAAAAAATTAGAAAATATTTTTTTTTCATGAAATGGTAGTAATTTTTACAAATATCAATGTGAAAAGGTTGAAAAAATTATTACTACGTTAAAATTGGAAATTAATTTGAACTAAAATTTTATTACAAATTATTTTTTCAATACTGGTTCAAAAAATGATATGTCAAAAACAATGTATTATTCTACTAAAAAAAAATTCTTCCAAATAATATAATATTTGAACTTAGGTGGCTTAATCAAGTACGATCCTAATCAATTTTAGTGTTATAAGAAATTAAAAATATCATAAGCAGAAAATTCCATAGTAGAAATAATGTAAAAAAAAGTATTCTTTTGATATATAATTCTTCAGAATATTTTTAAATTCTGAAAATTTTGTACAAAACAAAAAAACAGTATTGAAGTATAAAGTAGAGTTATTCACTATGTTCATTTATAATAATTATCTCAACTGATATTATGATAAAAGAGAAAACATTATAAAATAGTTTCCGATAATTTATTTAATTTTGTAAAATGTCAGTGCGCGGTCTGTCTTATAGATTGAAAAGCGAAAATCTGTTGTTTTACTGATAAGCAAGTTATAAGTCGTCCTTCTTTTTTAATTTGAAACGGACCGCCTAAAAAATGTTGCGGAGGGGGCCTAATCGTTTCTAGTTGTGCCACTGAACTCACTTACAATTTCAAATAGTAAGGCTAACAATCTCGCGCAGTGCTTATTGCAATGCGAAAAAGCAGATCGAACTCACTTGCAAAAGTCAAACTCACAATTCTTTGCTTACTATGCGAATTAGTTATTCATACAGTTTACATGTTCAAATGTACTATTTCAAATAGTTATTGAAGCTACTTGTTCTAGTAAACTTTCTTTTTACAATTTGAAGTAGTAATGCTGACTTTAGACTTTGTATATTTTGAGATCACTATCTCATTCAGTATCAAAAACTACTTGAATTGTTTCTTGTGCAATGCGAACAAGTAAACTTCAAGTTAACAATACATCAAAGTGAATCTAACTATCTACTTTTTTCCGTGTTATTGATACGAAAGAAAAGTTTTCAATTGCAAATGATTTTTTAATATTGGTAAATAATTCTGTTCTTAAGGCCATGTGACGAGTTGGTCACGTGACCAGATTCCTACCTTAACGGCACTTTTTTAATTTCCTAACTTACTTTCACACGAAGTGCCACATCGAGTTGAAAATTTGGGATACTAAATAAGAAGCAATAAGAAAGGTGGGTCTCGTCCTTAATTTTTATAATTATGAAAAAAGCTTTTTTTGTAAATAATTTTTTTTGCTTCTTTCATGATTATTAAAATTTAGGACCGGACCCACTTTTCTTAGTGCTTCTTATTTATTATCCGAAATTTTCAACTCGATGTGGCTATTCGTGTGAAAATAAGTTAGGAAATAAAAAAAGTGTCGGTAAGGTAGGAATCCGGTCACGTGACCCACTCGTCACATGGCCTTAAGACTCACCAAAAACATCTGCGATGCAAAAATCTGCCAACTATGTACAACTGCATGAATATGTGAGATCAAAGTTGGCCACGAAATTTGGGAAAAATAATCATAATAAAAGATATAAAGAAAATTGTTTATAAAGTGTCCTACATACATATTTTAATAAATTTTAAGAAGTCATATTAAATATTATAAAACTTGGCGGGATTATATTATATCATCAATCTCCCATACCCACCAACTTTTCATAAAAATAATCTTTGCTTATAATATTCAATATTTTTAATTCTACTTGAAGTGTTTTGAGTTTTTATAAATTTATTATGGATTCACTCAAATTCACCTTGAAATCGTACCAATTTTATTTAATTCTTCTTAATTCTTTAAAATTCACTTGCATTCTTCTAAATGCACCTAATTCTACTCAATACACTAGATTTATTTATTATTTTTCAAATTAACTTTGAAGCTTCTTAAACTCAACTTGAATTCTTAGGCATTGCATACAATTCTTTTTAATTCCCTTGATTTTCTCTAATTCAATTCAAACTTAATGAATTCAATGAATTTTTCTAATATTTTTGAATTCTTTTCAATACACTTGAACTTTTTTTTAACTCATCTTGAATTCTTACGAATTTCATCGAATTCTGCTAATTTATCTTATATTCCTCTAAATTCATTCGAATTTTATTTCATTCATTGGTTTTTTCTTACTTTTTGAATTTGTTTCAATTCAGTTAAATTCTGTTCAATTCGCCCTGAATTTGGTTCATTCTATTTTGCTCACGTCAATTTAAACTTTTTATTTTTTTAAATTTGGCTTAATTCAATCATATTCTTATGAATTTAATTAAAATCTCCTGAATTCCTTCAAATTCTTCTAAATTTGCTCTCATTTTATTGAAAACAATCGAATTGTTAAGATTTTTCCAATTGATTTGAATTTTTTTGAATTCTTATGAATTTATCATGAGTTGGTTTAAATTCTCCTTGGATTTATATCAATTTAATCGAATTTTCTTGAATTCCCTTGAATTCTTCTGAAATCATTTAGTTTTTTCGTTTCAGATTAATAGAATAAATAAAATAAAAATCAATGGACTTTTTGAGGTTTTTCCAATTCATCTGAATTTTATTTGTATTGTTCCGAATTCTTATGAATTTATTATGAATTCGTTTAAATTCACTACGGATTCGTAGCAATTTCATTGATTCTTCTTGAATTCCCTTAAATTCTTCTAAATTCATTCCAGTTTTACTGAAATGAATGAAATATTTTGGATTCTTGTGAATTTTTCTGTATCCATTTGAATTTTTTTGAATTCTTATTAATTGATCCTGAATTCTTTTTAAATCTCAAAAATTCACTTGAATTCTTCTAAATTCACTTAATTCTACTCAATTCAGTGGATTTATTTATTATTTTTTAAATTAACCCTGAAGTTTTTTAAACTCAACTTGAATTCTTCGGCATTGCATAAAATTCTTTTGAATTCTCGTCAATTTTTTCAATTCATTCCACTTTTACTAAACTCACTGAAATATTTTGAATTTTGGAATTTTTTTGCAATTCATTTCAACTTCTTTAGAATTCAACCTGAATTCTTATTAAATTATCCTGAATTCTTTCAAATTCTTCAAAATTCTTTCAAATTAACTTCAATTTTTCTAAATTCACTAAATTCTACTCAATTCAATGGATATTTTTTCATTTTTTTATTTTTTGTCAACTCACCCTGAAGTCTTTTAAATTGAATTTGAATTCTTAGGCATTTCATAAAATTCTTCTGAATTCTCTTATATTCCTCTAAAATCACTCGGATTTTATTTTATTCGTTGTTTTTTTCCTTTTTTTTTGCATTTTTTTCAATGCACTTATATTCTGCCGAATTAAGACTGAATTCGATGCACTCCCATTTTACTCAATTCAATGGAAACCTTTGGATTTTAACATTTTTGTTTAATTCACTAAAAATCCTTAGGAACTTTATGAAAGTCTCCTTTATTCTTTTAAATTCTTCTAAATTCACTACTTTTTTACTGAATTTAATTCCATTTTGGAGGTTTTTCCAATTTGTTTTAATTTTTTAATTTTATTTGAATTGTTTTGAATTCTTATGAATTCGTTCAAATTGCCCTTGGATTCATAGCAATTTCATTGAATTCCCTTGAATTCATTTGAATTCTCTTGAATTCCCTTAATTTCTTCTAAATTCATTCCAGTTTTACTGAAATAAATTAAATATTTTGGATGTTCGGAATTTTTTTGCAATCCATTTGAATGTCTTTGGAATTCACTCTGAATTCTTATTAATTTATCCTGAATTCTTTTAAATTTTTTCAAATTCTTTGTAATTCACTGGAATTTTTTGAAATTCAGTTACCTCTACTCAATTCAATGGATTTTTTTGATTTTTTGATTTTTCGTTAATTTACCTCAACTTAAATTTTTAGGCATTTTGTAAAATTCTTTTTAATTCTCTTCAATTTTTTCAATTCATTTCACTTTTACTAAAATCATTGAAATATTTTAGAATTTTTTTTGCAATCCATTTGAATTTCTTTGGAATTCAATCTGAATTCTTATTAAATTATCCTGAATTCTTTCAAATTCTTCCAAATCCTTTGGAATTCACTTGAATTTTTCTAAATTCACTATATTCTACTCAATTCAATGGATATTTTTTATTCCTTTATTTTTTGTTTACTCTTTCAAATTCAACTTGAATTCTTAGGCATTTTATAAAATTCTTTTGAATTTCCTTATATCCCACTGAAATCACTCGAATTTTATTTATTTCATTGTTTTTTTTCTTATTTTTTCAATTAACTTAAATTCTGCCGAATTAACACTGAATTCGATGCACTCCCATTTTACTCAATTCAATGGAAACCTTTTGATGTTAAAATTTTTGTTTAATTCACTAAAAATCCTTAGGAACTTTATGAAAGTCTCCTCAATTCTTTTAAATTCTCCTAAATTCATTACCTTTTTACTGAATTTAATGCCATTTCTGAGGTTTTCCAATTCATTTGAATTTTTTAAATTTTATTTGAATTGTTTTGAATTCTTATGAATTTATCATGAATTCGTTTAAATTCAACTTGGATTCGTAATAATTTCATTGAATTTTCTTGAATTCCCTTGAAATCTCTTGAATTCCCTTGAATTCTTTTAAATTCATTCCAGTTTTACTTAAATAAATTAAATATTTTGGATTTTTGGAATTTTATTGCAATCCATTTGAATTTCTTTGGAATTTAACCTGAATTCTTATTAAATTATCGTGAATTCTTTCAAATCCTTTGGAATTCACTTGAATTTTTCTAAATTCACTAAATTCTACTCAATTCAATGGATATTTTATTTTTTTATATTTTATGTCAACTCTTTTAAATTCAACTTGAATTGTTATGCATTTTATCAAATTCTTTTGAATTCCCTTATATTATATATATTCCTTATAAAGAAATATATATTTATTCGAATTGTTTTGAATTCTTATGAATTTATAATGAATTCTCTTGAATTCCCTTGAACTCTCTTGAATTCCCTTGAAGTCTCTTGAATTCATTTGAATTCTCTTGAATTCCCCTGAATTATTCTAAATTCATTCCAGTTTTACTGAAATAAATTAAATATTTTGTAATTTTTTTACAATCCATTTGAATTTCTTGTAAATTCAACCTGAATTTTTATTAAATTATCCTGAATTCTTTCAAATCCTTTGCAATTCACTTGAATTTTTCTAGATTCACTAAATTCTACTCAATTCAAGATATTTTTTTATTTTTTTTTATTTTTTGTTAATTCACCTCACCTTGAATTCTTAGGCATTTTGTAAATTTCTTTTAAATTCCCTTATATTCTTCTAAATTTCCTGGAATTTCATTTAATTCATTGCTTTTTTCTTACTTTTCGAATTTTTTCAATTCACCTAAATTCTACCGAATGAACACTGAATTCGGTTCACTACCATTTTACTCAATTCAATAGAAATTTTTTGATTTTGAAATTTTTGTTCAATTCACTAAAAATCCTTAGGAACTTTATGAAAGTCTCCTGAATTCTTTTAAATTCTTCTAAATTCACTACCTTTTTACTGAATATAATGCCATTTTGGAGGTTTTTTCAATTCATTTGAATTTTTTAAATTTTATTTGAATTGTTTGAATTCTTATGAATTTATCATGAATTCGTTTAAATTCACCCTGGATTCGTAGCAATTCCACTGAATTTTCTTGAATTCCCTTGAAATCTCTTGAATTCATTTGAATTCTCTTGAATTCCCTTGAATTCTTGTAAATTCATTCCAGTTTTACTGAAATAAATTAAATATTTTGGAATTTTGGAATTTTTTTGCAATCCTTTTGAATTTCTTGGGAATTCAACCCGAATTCTTTAAAATTCTTTCAAATCCTTTGGAATTCACTTTATTTTTTCTAAATTCACTAAATTCTACTCAATTCAATGGATATTTTTTATTTTTTGTTGACTCTTTTAAATTGAACTTGAATTCTTATGCATTTCATAAAAGTCTTTTGAATTCCTTATATTATATATATTCCTTGTAAAGGAATATATATTTATTTGAATTGTTTTGAATTCTTATGAATTTATCATGAATTCGTTTAAATTCACCTTGGATTCGTAGCAATTTCAATGAATTCTCTTGAATTCCCTTGAAATCTCTTGAATTCATTTGAATTCTCTTGAATTCCCTTGAATTCTTCTAAATTCATTGCAGTTTCACTGAAATAAATTAAATATTTTGGATTTTTGGAACTTTTTTGCAATCCATTTGAATTTCTTTGGAATTCACCCTGAATTCTAATTAATTTATCCTGAATTCCTCTAAATTTTTTCAAAATCTTTAGAATTCACTGGAATTTTTCTAAATTCAGTTATCTCTACTCAATTCAATGGATATTTTTAATTTTTTAATTTTTTGTTAATTCACCTCAACTTGAATTCTTAGGCATTTCGTAAAATTCTTTTGAATTCCCTTATATTCTTCTAAATTTACTGGAATTTTGTTTAATTCATTGTTTTTTTCTTATTTTTTGAATTTTTTTCAATTCGATAAAATTGTACATTTTTGATTTTAAAAATTTGGCCTAATTCACTCAAATTCTTATGAATTTCATCAAAGTCTCCTGAATTCTCTTACATTTTTTTTAAATTCACTCCCATTTTACTGAAAGCGATGGAATTTTTTGGGGTTTTCAAATTCATTTAAATTATTTTGAAATTCACTTGAATTGTTTCAAATTCAAAATATAAAGACTTAGCGAAACCTCTAAACAATTTTTTGTTACATAAAAGAAAATTAATGGCAATATTTTTTCAGAAAAATAAAGAAATTCAGGGGGTAGCGTTTGAGAAATTAAAAAATTCGAATTTTCATTGGGCAACCTAGTACAAATGAATGTTAATCATTTAGTTAAAACATCAAAAGCATATTTTTGTCTTAATACGAGTAATGAAAGATAATAAAGTACCAACGTCTTTTTGAAATTTTATTTTAAACAAACGAACCATAAATTTTTCAGAGGGTTATTAAGTCATAGTTAATTAGTGTGAAATGGCAAAAAACTTGATAAAGAATACCACAACAGCATAATTATTAATAAAAGACTAATTTATAATAGAGCTGCTTTTACACATTTGTTTTTACATTTTATTTCTACGAATGGCTTTCATGCAAAATGAACATAAAATAACTCACCGGTTTTTGGTGCGACAGAAGTAATTGGCAAACAGAATTTTGTTTACTTTCTATCAACAAATTTTTTTTTAAATAAGAAAAATCTATAAACTATAAAATATCTTTTGAACGACAATATAAAAAGGTAGAAATTTGAAGCAGAATACAAAAATTAATTTTGGAAAAATTGAAAAAAAATATTTAGGGGCATATTGAAACTATTTTTTTTTAATTGTTTATTTTATTTCAATTCCCGTTGTGAATATATTATTTTACTTTGTAATATAACCATTGTTTTATTTTTAAAGAAATACATCCCCTAGATTTTTGAAAGAATAAAGAAAATATTCAGGGTACAAAAAACTAAAATGCATGTTTGCCAATGTAAAAAAAAATTAAAATAGAATAAGAAATTTTTTGCAAAAATGACCCTTTTTTTAATTCTAATAAATTATTGAAAATATAGTATAAGTTTTATGTTAGCGCTCTTAGCAGGAAATTAGTACTTTTAAAGAAAAATTTGAATGTACAATCACAAAGTTTCGAAGCATTTTCAAACGAAAATTATTAACAAGATTATTAACAAGTTATCTTATGTAGCGTTTTACGCCGGAAATTGTTTCGTTTTTAAAAATATTATGAGATTTTGAGTAAAATTGTTTATTATTTCATTTTAATTTATCGTAATTATTTTAATTTTAAATAAAGTTAGAAATACCAATTTCTAACTTACTTCTAACAACCTTACGATTGCTACAATACCAAAATTAGATATACCAATTCGCCGGAAATTGATATATTTAATAAAAAATTAGTAGATTGTAAAGAATTTTAACAATTTTTTTTTACATCAGGTTATTTTAGTATGTTTCACCTAAAATTGGCATAATTAGTAAAATAATGAAACTTACAATCTTTAAAAATTTCGAATTCTGATAGTGGTTTTCGTTAATAATATAAATTTTAAAAAATTATTAGATTTGAAAGAAGATTCACATTTTTAAAACAATTTTACGTTATATTCTCGTTGTACATCTAAAAATTTTATTTTTAGATAAAAGTAATTATAATTTTAACATTATGATCAACAATTTTTAACAGTTTTGAATTATTTTAGTATTTTCTGTCGGAAATCACTATATTTAATAAAAAAACTATATTTCAAAGAAGATTCACAACTTTTTTAACAATTTTAGATCATCTAATCGTTTTACACCAAAATTGGTATTTTTAGTAAAAAATCAATATGTTTCGAAAAATCGGTTATTTTAAACCAGAAGAATTTAATTTGAAAGAAGATTTACAATTCTGAATAATTTTTTGTTATGTTAGTGTTTTTGGTCAAAAATTTGTATTTTTAATTTTAAGTAATCGTTAGCTTTCAGAGTAGATTCACAATTTTGAATAATTTTTTGTTATGTTATGTGGTAGCATATTCCACTGGTCACACCGGTTCTTCACCCGGTGTAAGAACTTTTTGAAAATTTTTTTATTCGTTTTAGTTATTCTAAAATCCCTCAAAAAAAGTAATTGAAAAAAGTAAAAAAATGTCTAACGTTCTTATTCAGTGTAAGTATCTCTACACGACCTCATCTAGGTGGTCACGATTTTTTGGTATTTAAATTTTTTTTTTTAATTTTCAGAATAACTAAAAAAAATTTTTAATTCTTACATCTAGTGAAGAACTTATGCAGACCAGTCGAACATGTTGTTAGTGTTTTTTGTCGAAAATTAATATTTTTAATTTCTTGAAATTATGTTGTTTCGGACTAGATTGACAATTTTTGTACAATTTTACTATATATTGGCGCTTCATACCAAAAATCGATATTTTTAATAAAAAATCGTTGGATAGCAAAAAAGATTCTTTTTCATTGGAAATCAGTAGTGTAGATTTAGAATTTTTTTTGAAAACAGAAATCATTAGATTTAAAAAAAAATTCAATTTTGGACAATTTTAATTATTAGTTATGATATCAATTTTCATAAATTACAAGAATTATTTCCCCTGCTTTTCTTTTTTCATTTTTGGCAATAGATGCTATAAAATACAAAAATATCGTATCAAGATTAATTTTATATTTTAATTTAAAGATTGCGTAAGACAAAAAATAATCGCGCGCTTTTTTTTTAATTTTATCCAAATTCAGGAGACATTTTTACAAAAAAAAAAAAATTTGTAGGAAAGCCATTTTAGAAAAAAGTTTTTTTGGACCACCTTAATATCTATGATATAGTCTACATTTCAAGAGAAGAGAAATCAGAGGGAAAAGTGATGAACTGACTAAATTTAGAAATGAAGATTATATAGATACAAGTGCACGTGTCAATTTCGCTAGTGGCTGCCTTTGATTTTAGTGATCATATAATTTCGCTCTCGAGGAGTTTCAAGCACATAAAAGATATTTTTGAAGTCAGATTGACGTAAAAAATGCTCTTTTGAGTCTCATAAAATCAGACCTATCTTAACTTTTAGTCTCTTCCTTGAGCTAGTTTATTAAATTTCTAAATAAATAGAGTAGAAAAATTTCCCCAAAAGCGTAAGAGAAAAAGGCCAAGTAACTTTTTTTAAATTTAATATAAATATAAAAGAAAAAATCTGCCCACAGTGCCCTGCATATTTGTTCACAGACCTTTTAAAATTGAAGGTGAAAGCATCGACAACTGTCATTTCGTGATTGTGAATTCTCTTTTGTTAAAGCTCCTTTGGCTTTAACGTCCTTGAGCTAGTTTATTAAATTTCTAAATAAATAAAGTAGAAAAATTTCCCCAAAAGCGTAAGAGAAAAAGGCCAAGTAACTTTTTTTAAATTTAATATAAATATAAAAGAAAAAATCTGCCCATTGCGCCCCCCATATTTGTTAACAGACCTTTTAAAATTAAAGGTCCAATTATCGACAACTGTAATTTGGTGATTGTGAATTCTCTTTTGTTAAAGCTCCTTTGGCTTTAACGTCCTTGAGCTAGTTTATTAAATTTCTAAATAAATAGAGTCGAAGAATTTCCCCAAAGGAAAAGAAAGAGGCCAAGTAACTTTGTTAAAATTTAATATGAATATAATAGAAAAAATCTGCCCACTGTACCCACCATATTTGTTCACAGACCTTTTAAAATTAAAGGTCAAAGCATCGACAACTGTCATTTCGTGATTGTGAATTCTCTTTTGTTAAAGCTCCTTCGGCTTTAACGAACTTTTCTACATTAAGTTCAACTCTAGAATATCAAATGTATATTATATTTATTTCTGTAACTCGGTCTGGGACTGCTTCTTCAGATATTGCAAAATAATGTACAAATTTTATTTTTCATGATTACTTTAATATTTGTTCCTTATTTTGCACTAATTTTTATTCTCAGCTACCCTACAAAATTTATCATTTTAATACATTTATATTATTACAATTCGTAACATACATTGATATCGAAACAGATGTATTTTTACTGTCTTTTTTTTATTAAAAAAAAGTGCGCATCCTATAAAAAACAATTTTGTGAATTAACATTTTATTGCACCTTGTGTCGTTTTTCTAAAACCTTGATTTGTTTATTTTCAATTTTATTTCTTACGACTTAAACAAAAAATATGCATCCTATAAAAAATAATTATTAACAAATTTGTAGATATGTTTTGGGCGAATAACTTTTGTTTATTAATTTTTTTGCATATCTTTTGTTGTTTTTCAAAAAGTTTAATTTTTTAATTTTCAATTTTATTTTTTACGATTAAAACAGAAAATACGTGTCTTATTAAGAAATTATTAATAAAAAATTGGTAGATATTTTTTGAGTGAACAATTTTTGTATATTAATTTTTTTTCGAACCTTGTGTCGTTTTTCCAAAAATTTAAATTTTTTTCTAATATTATTTTTTACGATTACAAAGAAAACTAAGCGTTTTTTCGTTTTTTTTTTTTCGTTTTTTCGTGGCTTGTGTCGTTTGTCCAAAAATGTAATTTTTTTTGTTCTATTAAAAAATGATTAATAACAAATTTGTAGATGTTTTTCGGGTGTACATTTATTTTCATATTTTTTCGTATTTTCTAGTTTGACCGCCAAGTGGAATTTTTTATTTTTCACTATTTTTTTGTGGTTAAAATCAAAAACGTTGGTCCAAAAATTTGTATTTATGATTTTTCAAGAAAATTCAAAAAGTTATGATAATCTTGTAGGGCTTTTAAAAATCAACATTTTTCTTTTCATAAATTTTTTTCATATCGTGCTTAAAATTAGATGAGAGGGGGGGGGGGATTAAAAAAAATCCTTGTCACTGATTCAAGTAACTTGCATTTTCGAAATATATATTATGTATGTAAACAATTGTGATAATTTCCAAAAAATCAATCAACGCTTTCATTTTTACTATTCACAATTCAACTATTTAAAATTGCAAAACTTTAAAATTCTATAAATTTTATTTAAAAATTTTTTAAATTGAACTATTCCAAAAAAAAGCATTGAAAATTGCATAATTTTCTATTATACACATTATAAATTAAAGAGTCTTCAATTGCAAATATTCAAAATTGACAAATTTAAAATCATGAATTGTTGAAGTGAAGAATTTTAAATGGTAAATCTTCAAAATTGAACTATTCCAAAAAAATAAGTTCCAAATTACATAGCATTAAAATATAAATATTGAAAATTGAATCATTTTTTATTCTATTTTTTCAAAATTCGAGAATTTTCAATTGCAATTCTTCCAAATTGTAAATCTTTAAAATTAAAGAGCTTAAAATTTTTTAAATTTGTAATTAAGAATTATGCAAGGTTTAAGTTTTACAATTTTAAATTCTGTATTTTCTATGATTGATATATAAAATTTCATCAATCTAGAAGATTTAGAATTGAAGAGTCTTGACTTTTAATCTTCAAAATCATCCAAATTTAAGGATTTTTATTTATACATAATTGAAATTAGAGAATTTTCAATTGTCACAATTAAAAGATTATAGAATTTTAAATTGTAAATCTTAAAAATTAAATAGTTTTTATTTTTGAAAATTTATAATTAAAATTATGTAAGTTTTAAGTTTGACAGTTTACAAAATCTGTACTTTCTAGGTTTTACATTTGAAATTCCTTCAATTTGGAAGATTTAAAATTGAAAACTTGACTTTTGATTTCCAGAATCACCAAAATCACGCAAATTTAAGAATTTTTATTCATACATAATTGAAATTAAAAAATTTTCATTTGTAATAATTTCAAATTCTAAAACTTTAAATGGTAAATCTTGAAAATTGAAGAGTTTTTAATTTTGACAATTTACGATTGAAAATTATGGAAGATTTAAGTTTTACATATTAAAATTCTGTAAGTTTAATGATTTATATTCAAAATGTCTTAAATTTTGAAGATTTATAATTGAAAACTTGACTTTTGATTTCCAAAATCACCCAAATTCAAGAATTTTTATTTATACATAATTAAAATTAAAGATTTTTCAATTGTAATAAATCAAAATTGTAGAACTTTCAATTGTAAATCTTAAACAATAAATAGTTTTTATTCTTGAAAATTCACAATTAAAATTATTCATGTTTTAAGTTTTACAGTAAAAAATATATAATTTTCATGTTTTAAATTGGAAATTCCTTCAATTTGGAAGATTTCGAATTGAAAACTCTTGACTTTTAATGTTGAAAATTATCCAAAAAGAATTTATATTTATACATAATTTAAATTGAAGAATTTTTAATTATAATAATTTATAATTGTAGATCTTTGAATTGTAAATCTTTAAAATTGAAGAGTTTTTAATTTTGACAATTTGCAATTAAAAATATTCAAGATTTAAGTTTTACATCTAAAAATCCTGTAATTTTGATGCTTTATATTCAAAATTTCTTAAATTTGGAAGATTTAGAATTGAAAGCTTGAGTTTTGATTTCCAAAATCACCAAAATCACCCAAATTTAAGAATTTTTATTTATACATTATTGAAATTAAAGAATTTTCAATTGTAATAATTCAAAATTGTAGAACTTTAAATTATAAATCTTTAAGAATAAATAGTTTTTATTCTTGAAAATTTACAATTAAAATTATGTAAGTTTTAAGTTTTACAGTTAAAAAATATCTAATTTTGATGTTTTACATTCGAAATTCCTTCAATTTGGAAGATTTCGAATTGAAAACTCTTGACTTTTAATGTTGAAAATTATCCAAATTAAAAAATTTTTATTCATACATAATTTAAATTGAAGAATTTTTAATCAGAATAATTCATAATTGTAGAACTTTAAATTTTAAATCTTCAAAATTGAAGAGTTTTTAATTTGGAGAATTTACAATTAAAAAATATGCAAGATTTAAGTTTTACATCTAAAATTTCTGTGATTTTTGATGATTTATATTCAAAATTTCTAAAATTTGTAAGGTTTTGAATTGAAAACTTGACTTTTGATTTCAAAAATCACCAAAATTCAAGAATTTTTATTTATACATAATTAAAATTAAAGAATTTTCAATTGTAATAATTCAAAATTGTAGAACTTTAAATTGTAAATCTTTAAGAATAAATAGTTTTTATTCTTGAAAATTTACAATTAAAATTATACAAGTTTTACAGTTAAAATGTATAATTTTGATGTTTTACATTCGAAATTCCTTCAATTTGGAAGATTTCGAATTAAAAACTCTTGACTTTTAATGTTGAAAATTATCCTTTAAGAATTTTTATTTATACATAATTTAAATTAAAGAATTTTTAATTATAATAATTCATAATTGTAGAACTTTAAATTGTAAATCTTTAAAATTGAAGTTTTCAATTTTGACAATTTACAATTTAAAAATATGCAAGATTTAAGTTTTACATCTAAAAATTGTGTAATTTTGATGCTTTAGATACAAAATTTCATAATTTGGAAGGTTTAGAATTGAAAACTTGACTTCTGATTTTCAGAATCACCAAAATAATCCAAATTCACAAATTTTCATTCAAACTTCTTTAAATTTCAAGAGTTTTCATTTGTCAATCTTTTGATTTGAAGAATTTTAATTTCTACATTTTTGAAATATAAGAGTTTCCAATTATAATTCTTTAAAATCGAACTACTAAAAATAAACAAAAACATTCGAAATTGCATCATTTTAAAATATAAAAATTAAAAATTGAAGCATCTTCAAGTGCAAATTTTCAAGATAGACCTATTTCAAAAAGATGTTAAAAATTTGATGATTTTAAATTATAAAAATTCAAAACTAAACAAGTTCTCAAATTTTCAAGTCATCAGTAAGACGCAGAATTAGAGGATGTCTTTTGAGAACATCATATTACCATATAAAATCACACATTAACTTATTAATTTTTTTCTTGCTTATAATTTCTGCTGGGATACAATCTTATATTTAAATAGAAGTCACAGAGGCGAAAGGCGATTGAAATTAAAAATCAAAATCAAATCAAAAATTTAATTAAAATTGACAATTTCAATTTAATTCAAATTTAATTGTAGATGTAGTTGTTTTAATATTTATTTTAATTTATTATCATTTATATTTTATACTATTTCAATTAAACCATATATTTCACTTTGATAATTAGGAAATAAAACTAAGAAACTTTAATTAAAGTAAAATCCTTAAATAAGAAATAAAATTAAAACATTAAGTAAGAAATGCTAGATATATTATGTTCATCACAGATCCTTCTCTAAGTAAAAGTGAAATTTAAAGACTATTTTCTTTCCGTTTTATTGGTGAACAATCTGAGTCTCCACTGCAGTGGAAAGCAATAAACGATCCTTAAGTCCCCTGGGATAGTTAAAATTCGCATAAAGAGTGTACTATTTGTGCAGTAAATATTCTTGGTTCGTCTAAAGTGCGGCTTCCTTAGGTAAATTATTCGAAACCGATCCGTCATATCGAAAACTTCGGTATGCATAAAGTTCAGTGTGTAAAATAACTATAAGATTCAAGTGGATCGAGTAAACTTTACAAACTGCCTTCCTCTAAAACAAATCTTCCAAGTTTGAACATTTCCATTCTTTTACTCTCATCAATCAATGCACGGAAAAAAGTAGATAGTTAGATTCACTTTGATGTATTGTTAACTTGAAGTTTACTTGTTCGCATTGCACAAGAAACAATTCAAATAGTTTTTGATACTGAATGAGATAGTGATCTGAAAATATACAAAGTCTAAAGTCAGTTTGAAGAAAATAATAACGCTTCAGGAAATTTCAAAGATTTTCAAATATTTTACGATTTTTTCCGCTCTCCATTAGTAGGAATTTTCAATTGATTTTTGATGGCTTCGAAGGAATTTCAAAATTTTCAAGAAATCCTCACATGTTAAAGCTTTTCGCAAATTGCCAGGGATTAAAAATTATAATATTGCATATTGCATCTATATCTATATATAACTCTTTTTCAAATTAAAATAACAAAAAAAAAACAAAAAGACTTATTGGCTCCTGTTTTAGAGGTAGGCCAGGATTCGGCTTTGGGCACATATTAACTCCTATCAAATACAACGCTGCTGAAGGCTGGTAACCTTCTCAGCATAAATCACCAACCAATTGAGACTCTCGGTTTCCTTTCTCTGTCCTCACATCCCCCCCCCCACGCAGTAACAGAAGTATTGGTGGGACTGACGTTACAGATAGACTATCCACCATATGACGAATAATCACTTAACTTGGACATGATTTCGGCTCGCAAAACAAATTTCGCGCATAAAGGTGTTAGTTGGGTGTACAATCTAAACATGAATAATACAAACAATAAAGTAGCCTCGGAATGGACTGAAACTTGGATCGACAAAATGCATACACACGGTAAACGGAAAGGTCGAATTTCAGGCGATGAATGGAGACTGGGTGTCTGGAATGCTAGAGGAGTGAATGACTTTAAAATAAGAGAACTACGAGAAACTATGCGTGCAAGGAAACTAGATATTTTATGTGTACCTGAGACGAAGAAAAAGGGTTGCGAAAGTAGAAACATAGAAAATGGGGTGTTGAAAGGCGGTTTTGAAATATGGTCAGGAGTAGGTAGTGAATCAAATCGTAGTCAAGGGATCGGTTTAATTATGAATAAAAAAGCAAGACAGCATCTCAAAGATCATGATTTTGTATCTCCCAGATTGTTGTGGGATAGAATGAAGGTAGGAATCAGAAGGTTATTTATCATAGCGTGCTACGCCCCAGTTGACAGTGAGCCGCGAGAAGTCAAAGACGCTTTCTGGGACACTTTAAATGACACAATAAGTACTTGCGATCCAGGTGAAAGAATAATTCTGCTAGGAGATATGAACGGATGGGTCGGCGTTCAACGTCAGGATACAGATACAGAAAGGGTACTAGGTAAATTTGGGGATCCAAGAAAAAATTATAACGGGGAAAAATTAGTTAGCTTATGCCTAGAAAAGGGCCTATTTATTACCAATACTTGGTTTCGACATAAAATGATCCACACGTACACTTGGTGTAAAGGAAATAACCGCAGTGTAATTGACTTCGTTATTGCGGATGAAAGACTAAGAGAACTAGTTGTAGATACAAGAGTCATGAGGGGATCCGAATGCAATACTGATCATTATCTTTTAATCTCTAAAATAAACTTAGGCCGGGGATGGAAAAGAAAGAGAACAGAAAAAACGAAACAAACTCGAATAAAGATTGAAAATTTACAGAAACCGGAAGTGCGAATAGAGTTTCAAAATAAGTTAAGCGAACGCATAGATAGGGCAACTTGGGAAGCGCTTACGAGCATTAAAGATATAGAGGGCGCGTGGGCTTTATTACGAGATATCATTGTTAAAACTGCAATTGAAGTGTGTGGTACGGCAGTGGTAGGAAGAAAGTCTGGTGATGCATGGTGGAATGATGAAATTCAAGCAGCCCAGCGAGAAAAGAAAAAAGCGCACAAGAGAACATTAAACATGACAGGTCTTAGCGATGAGGAGAGAAATAGACTCAAAAATGATTACAAAGACAAAAAGAGGAAAATGAAACGACTAGTCAAGGAGAGTAAAGAAAAAATCAGAACAGAAGAAGAGAACAAAATACAAAACGGCTTTGGAGGTATAATGAAACTACTATATAAACAGTTGAAGGAAAGTAAAAGTACAGAGTTTGCTAGCATGAGAAACAGCAAAGGTGAAATGCTATATGATATAGTCGGGATAGTAGACGCTTTAAAAGACTCTTTTAAAGAACTATTAGGAGGTGAAGATATAGGACAACAAAACTGCGACATAGAACATAATGCATTAGAAAACCCAATTGAAAAAGTCTGTGTCACTGAGGTCCGAGACATAATTAAGAACTTAAAAAACGGTAAGGCTGCTGGCATAGACAGTATTAGTGCTGAAATGCTCAAATACGGTGGCGAGTACATACCTCACAGGTTGTGCGAATTAATAAATTTATGTATCGAGACGGGGAAAGTCCCAGACGATTGGAAAAAAGCGATTATCGTACCAATATACAAAAGAAAGGGAGATAAAAACAACTGCAGTAATTACAGAGGTATCAGCCTACTAAGTACCGTAAGTAAAATATACTCAAAAATACTTATTCGTAGGGTAATGGAAATCACAGAAGAAAAAATATGGGAAGTCCAAAGTGGATTTATGCCAGGAAGATCATGTACAGATCAGATATTTAGCCTAAGACAGATCACAGAAAAAAGCTTGAGAGTAGGAAAGAAAGTTTTCTGTGCATTTATTGACCTAGAAAAAGCATTTGACACGGTAAATAGAAGTAAACTTTGGGAAGTTCTTAAAGAATCCGGATTAAATGGAGGGCTCCTGCAAGCAATAAAAACAATATATACAGGTAGTAAAGCGAGCGTAAGGGTAAACGGAAAACTGAGTGACTGGTTCGATATTACGCAAGGCGTGAAACAAGGATGCGTTATGTCCTCGTGGCTATTTATCATATTCATGGATAAGTGTCTAAGAACTGCACTCTTCGACGAAGAAGGTGTAGATCTCCAAACAGTTAAGGTACGTGGGTTAGCTTTCGCAGATGACAAGATTGTTATGGCAGAATCAGTCGAGGACTTGCAAAGAATGTTGAATAAACTTCATACAAGCATGAAGGACATGGGACTCAAAATTAACGTAAACAAAACAAAAATCATGGTGTTTGAGGGAAAGAGTGAGAAAACAATGTGCAACATTGTCCTAAATGAAGAGAGATTAGAACAAGTTGACAAGTACGTATATCTAGGTAGTCTATTCACTAGCGACGGAAAAATAGATGGGGAGTTAGATAGGCGCATAAATAAGGGTAAACAGGTTATCGGTAGAGCAGGGTCCATCCTAACAAATAAAAACATATCAAAAAAAGCTAAAATGGCCATACACAATTCTATATTCGTACCGACTGTACTATACGGTAGCGAGACATGGACCTGTCAAGAAAAGGACAGGAGTAAAATTAACGCGATCGGCATGAGGCCTCTGCGCATAATATGCGGGAAAACACTAATGGACAAAGTCCGAAACGAGACAATCCTCAAAGAATGTGGTGCAAAAGAGACAATAGTTGACACATGGGAAAGAAATCAGTTAAGATGGTTCGGACATCTTGAAAGAATGAAAGATGAACGACTGACCAAACAAGTGTATAAAGGTAAAGTAAATGGCAGAATGCCCAGAGGTAGACCGCCAAAAAAATGGTTAGAATCAGTAAATGAGACATTAATCCGTAGAGACATAAGAAGCCATAGGAACACAAGAGCTTGCATGAAAAAATGCATGGACGTGAAGGAAGCTAGAGTAGTATGCCAGGACAGAAAAGTGTGGCGACAAATAGTTTGTAAACAGAGTGACAGTAGAATGAATG
>CAKNYM010045424.1:0-20116 GCA_932195095.1 Andricus curvator
GACAGTGTACGCTACGGATTACAATGTTCTTACTATAGTCTATACTCTATACCTTTACTCTCGTGCTCAATATATATAGTTATATTCTACAGCGTACAACGTGCTGAGATATATAGCTACACTCTACAGCGCGCAATATTCGCTCTATATTTATTGAGTATTTATTAGTTTAAGCATGCAAATAGATAAATATATAAATAAATATATTAACATATATATATACGTCACGGGACGTGACACCTCCCCCCTAAGTCGAACGCGGGGTGAAGCATTCAGGTGGGGCTTCAGAGTCCCACATGGAGCGAACGTCCGCGTTTGAACGTATGGTAGAAGGGTCATCATAAATACTAGATTAAAGAAATAGACGCAATTATTTCTTATATGTCAGTTTATATTCGTGAAAAGAACATATAAAAGTATTCAAAAAATATATATATGTGTAATATCAAATATGTTTTGAGATCATTGATTACATATTGTACTTATAGTTTCTGCGTGGACGAAAACAATGTGGAGCTACATGTCCTCTCTCATAGCATCTTTCGCATGCGTTTAACGATTTATAAAGTTTTATTTTATTTGCACTAACTTGTGCATCTGAAATTATGTGCACATTCACATTCTCGTGAATATTGATTCTTAAATTAGTATAATTTTCTTTGCAAAACATAAATTTTTCTACTAGCGCTTCTAAACATATGGCGAGCAGCATTTTGTCTCGCAGCCTTTTTTGTAGATGCAGGCTCACCTTCATATAAATATTTTACATTATTCTTATGCATTATGCATTTAGCCTCAAATGGTGGCAATTCGGCGTTATGACCTAGTGTCTTTACAATGAAAATAGGTTTCGAAAAATCGTATTCGACTTTTGTACTGCTGAGGATTTCGAGAGGTTTCTTTCCATTGCCATGTTATCTGTAGAAGAGAAACAGCAATATTTTGATTTGTAGGTAACATGGCATTGGGAATTCAGTTAAACTATATGACATTATATAATATATGGTGTTTATTTTAGCAAAAAAAAATTTATTATTTTTTTTTTATGAATTAGTAGATTTTAAAGTAAGATTTAATTACATATGCAGCATTGTCACAATAAAATAGAGTTTCATTCACGATTGTATTTATGAAATTTTACTTTCGATGATACTCTTACTTTGGGCCAAAACTAACAAAATTTTGGAGCCAAATTCGAATTTTTGAATGTTTTGTTATTACTAATTCGCATATCGGACACATTTGGCTAATTTAAAATATCTAATTTATTACTATTTATCATTACAAGAAATCAAAACGCGTACAAATATTTTTGCTACAAAAATTAAGAGATGATGAGATACATAACTTGTAAATTTACAAAAATATGACAATCGTGCAACTTTATTGAAATGTACTTGAAGATACATACGTAATGGAATTTCGCGGAGTGTACTTTTTAATACAATTGCACTTTAATTGGTAACAATAATGGTAAAATAAAAAAATATGAGAACATCTATTTATATTCAATCATTATTTTCAAGAATTTCAGTGTCAGCATCCGAATCGTCTTTCGGAATTATTATTCTACACAATTTAAAAAGGATCATCCAATCTTACGTAAACATCATAAAAGAGATACATAATATGTATTTACGAGGTTAAATATTAAAATTGTAAAATTGGATTTACATAGTATAGTGTAAATAACTACTTATGAAGAAGGAGAAGAAGAATTATATAGCTTTCTATTAGAAAAATAATTTTTACACTGACAAAAAGTGATTATTTTGCAAGAACCATTCTTCTAATAGTATAAAGAGAGATGAGAAAAAAAACATGGTTAGAAGTTTGTATAGGTAGGTAAACAAAATTGCCTATCCAGGGTTACAAGAAAAAAAAACGAATACGTGGTGTCGTCTAGGATGGATTTTCTACAGGAAGGGTTATAAAACTGAGTCTAGGTGCTTAAACATTTAAGATAGACCAGGTGCAGTAATAGCAAACATAAAAATTAAAAAGTTTTTCACTGTGAAGTGTTTAATTTTTGAAAATGGAAGAATGTTAAAGAAAAAGGAAGTAGAGAGGTTTAGTTTAAAATTAAGGAAAGAGTCGGGAAAGACTAGAGGGTGCCATGCATTTGTAACTGTATGCGTGAGGGCTTCTAAAAGGTGTCGTTAAAGAGAGGTATAGGAGTCAATAGTAATTTGTTGAAGTCTTTGACCCTTGAGATGATTTTAGAAAGATTTATAATTTTTCGAAAGATCAAATTAGGGATAGAAAATAAATTATCTTCGAGTAAATAAAGAGAAGCTTCTTGAGTTTCTTATAATTTCTCAAATGTGTTTGAAACTTTTTGTAAACATGGATCATGTTTTGTTGCTGAAGAACTGTAAATATTATGTGTTTGAATAGAAATTAGCGAAATTTCTTCAAGAAAATAAGTTTAGTGATTTGGTATCAATGTTGTGACTACTTCCATTGCAAATGTCAGATCTCTTCTTACATCTTGTGATGAATTTGTTATAGTTCTCTATTATTTGATGCTTGAAATTATATAAGACAAACGTGTCTGAATAAGACGAAAAATGATATTCATCTGAAAGGATTTGAATATCAATAATAGGCTCAAGATAAACGCCTAATGAGTGCGAGAAAAGAGAATCGATGTACGAGGTTGTCGCATCAGATGGGGTTACTAGGAATAATATCAAAAAGATACCCGGTGAAATTTGTAGTTTTTAGTTCATTGTGCTTCTCGAAAGCCTGTAAAAAGAAAACAAAAGTTAGTGCACAAGATGGTTTTAATTTTGAGCATTATATCCCTAGTTGTGTGTATGCTTCTAAGGTTTTGTGCCCATTTAGGAATATCAATGTCATTTCTTTCGAAAATTTCAGTATGAAATAAATATGGCCATAACATGAGCAGATCAATTTGATGCATAAAAACGACGATAAGAGAGTCTATACGCTGACAGTGGATGGGATCCATCTGAAATTAAAATGATAAGGGCTTGTCGTTTAATTATTAACGGTTTGACATTTTATGTGTGAACGTTTAAGTCTATTGACGTGTACTACTGTGGGTTTGCCTTTTATGTCAATTTTGACGTTTCCTTTTCCTAATATTTCTAGGACTTCGTAAGGCCCTTTGTATTGATCATCAAATTTTTTCTTAGGTTCTTTTCCAATTAATAGAAAGACGTTGTCTCCAGTGTTGATTTCTAATGGATTAACTTTTCGATCATGATATATTTTTGACTTTTCTTTAGCCGCAATTAAATTTTGTCTCGCTTGAGTTCTCATTTCATATAATTTTGTTATAAAATTCGTTAGATAATCGTCATAAGTTTGCAATTTTTCTTGCTTTGATAGTGGTTCATTTGATGGTTGACGAGCTAATTTACCGAAAACTAATTCATATGGCGTACACTTTGTACCTTCATGGACACTTGTATTGTATGAAAACATGGCTAATTCAAGCCAATCGTCCCATTCGGAATTTTTTGAAACAAATTGTTTGAGGTATTCAGCTAACACGTGATGTGATCTTTCAAGAGACCCATTTGATTGTGGATGAAATGCTGTTGTTTTAAATTGCTTAATTCGAAAACGTTTTGCCATTCTTCTCATTAAATTGCTTAAAAAATTTGAACCTTGGTCAGTCAAAACTGCTTTTGGGGAACCGTAAATGCATATAAATTTTTTAACAAAAATATCGGCTACTGTTGAAGCTTTCGCATCTGGAATCGCTAGAGCTAAAGCATATTTTGTAAAATTATCTTGAATAGTTAAGATATTTACGTTGCCTAATGTTGTTTGTGGAAGTGGGCCAACTATGTCCATTGAAATTTTTTCGAATGCAGTTCCAGGCGTGTCCGTTATTATCATGGGATTTTTAGTTTTTACGCGAACTAATTTTTTGATTTGACATTGAAAGCACTGCTGAATATATTTCTGAATATCAATTTTCATATTCTCCCAATAATAATTCTGACGAATTCGGTGATAAGTTTTTGTAACACCTTTATGACCTCCTAAAGCTGAAGAATGTGCCTCTTCAAGTAATTGAGTTCGCTGTTCTTTCGTTGGATATTGAACTATTCCCGTACATATGATAATTTTGGTAGAAGAATCCGAAAAAGTTGAAATTAGAATTTCACGTATTTCTTTCCAACCTATGTGATTAAATTGTGAAGTTTTTGCGATACTAATAGATCGTAAAGTTAGTCTCACTGATATTGAATGCAAAGATAGTATTGAAAGTTTAATACTGCTTAAAGTGTCTGACAAATTTTCTTTAGAATCAGCTTCAATGGGAAGGGCTAAATGATACTGCTGTCCTTTCTTTATTTCTTTAGCAAGTCCTTTCTCAAGTTGGCTGAACTTAGGTAAAATACCACGTTTAGACAAAGCTCTTGATCCATTATCACGTGGGGAACCGTCAGTAGCAATAAAATAAGCGTAATTATCTTTACGCATCGTTAATTGATCACGAGACTCAACAACATTTTGGTGTGTATGTGCTTGGGTATTCAAAGGAGGGGGTTCTGGAGGGGGTTTACTTTCTTCTAATTTCTCTTCATTTAATTCTTGAAAAATTTCGGGATTTTTCACATTTCTTTCTTTTGGAACTTTTATAAAATCTTCTGCTTGCGAAAGTTCTTGCATATTTTCTTCATCAACAAAGTTTTCTTCATCTGAAAAATTTTGAAAATTTTCGTCATTTAGGACTTCATCTTCCGAAGTTGAGAGATTATCTTCTTCAGTTTGCTTCTCTTCTTGTTGTGCAACAGGCTTTGCCTTGGATTTTTGGTAATTTTTCTTCTCCTTCTTTTTAACTTGTTTTCTTGAATTATCAAAATATTCTGTATCTAAATCAGATTCATGTTCAAAATTTATGTGCGTTTGCTGTTTTAAATTCAGAGACTCACCAGTGGTTGCCTCTTTTCTCGGTCTGCCTCTCTTTTTCAAGGCTTGCGGGTTGCTTGCATTTGTGAGCACAGCTTTCTTGGGCCTACCTCGTGCTTTTTTAACAGCAGGAGAGGGAGGTAAGTATTCTTCCTCACTATCTTTATGTGACTTACCTTGATTTTCAATTTGTTCTTTAATTTGTGCTTGCTCTTCGTATTTTTGTTTCTGTCCTCTTGTAACCACAGTATTCCAAGATTGACAGCGAAGTTCGTTTATCTTTATAATTTTTGGAAATAAAAGTAACATTGAAAGATAGAGAAGTTTCTGTATTGGACTATCAAAAAGTTCATTTTGTATTTCATTCAGTGATTCTTCACTTATTAAATTATGAAGAATTTCAGGAATTTTTTCCTTCAAAGATTCGCTATTTATTTTGATATTTTCTTCGGAATCTGAATTTTTATGATTCTCAAAGTTCAAGAACTCCATAGAATTGAGAGGATTTTTTCCTCAAATGTTGAGTCATTCTCAGAAATTATATTAATTCCTACGGTTTCATCGTTTTCTAGAACGGGGTTCCTCGAAAGCGCATCTGCATTAACATTTGAATTTCCTACTTTATAGACGACGTCATAATCATATTCGGCGAGTTTTAATCGCCATCTTGAAACTCGAGAACACGGATCTTTAGAATTTTTGAACCAAACAAGGGGCTTATGGTCTGTAACGAGGGTGAATTTTCGTCCGTACAAATAAGGGCGAAAATATATTACAGAGTAGACTATCGCTAAAGCTTCTTTTTCATACGTATCGTATTTACGTTCAGTATCGGTTAATGATCTTGAAACATACGCAATTGGTTGGTCTTTACCTATTTCACCTTGCGAAAGTATTCCGCCTATGGCATAACCTGATGCATCTGTAGTTACAATGAAAGGTTTTGAAAAATCAGGTCGAATCAAAAGTGGTTCTTGACACAATTTATCTTTTAAAATATTCAAAGCTTGTTGCTGCTTTTCCGTCCAATTAAATGATATATCTTTTTTAAGGAGCTGATTTATTGGGGCTGCTATCTTAGCAAAATTTTCTATAAATCTACGGTAATATCCTGCTAAACCTAAAAATTGTTTAATATGCTTTTGATTTTTAGGAGTTGGGAAGTCTTTTACTGCCATGATTTTTCTTCGGATCAGGTCGAACTCCGTCCTTATCTATTATATGTCCCAAATATCCTACTTCGTGTCGTAGAAATTCGCACTTGTCGGGTTGTAAAAGAAGATTTGCATTTCGTAATCGGCTCATTAGTTCAGTAAATTTTGATTCATTTTCTTCTAAAGTATTTGCGTAAATCACAATGTCATCTAGATAAACGAAGAGTTCCGTTCCCTGAAGTCCCGTTAGAACTAAATCCATTAGTCTTTGAAAGGTTGCTGGTGCGTTTTTTAAACCAAAAGGCATTCTGTCAAACTCATAATGTCCATAAGGGGTTGAAAACGCAGTTTTGTGTGCATCTTTGGGATCCATTTTTATATGATGGAAACCCGTTGCTAAATCGAAAACAGAGAAATAGCGAGCAGATCCTAACTGGTCTAAAATGTCGTGAATGTTTGGTAGAGGATATGAATCACCAATTGTCTTTTCATTCAATTTTCTAAAATCAAGTACCATTCGCCATTTCTTTTTTCCTTGTGAGTCTTGTTTTTTTGGAACAATCCAAACTGGTGTATTGTAAGGTGATTGGGAAGGTTTTATTACATTGTTTTTTAATAATTCATCTACTTGGCGGATGATTTCTTCCTTATGAACTGGAGGAAATCGATATTGTCGCGAAAAAATAGGACAATCATCTGTTGTCGGTATTGAGTGTTGAAGAATGTTTGTAGGTTCTAAGTATTCTCCCGGAATGTGGAAGCAATCTGCATTTTTAGTAATTAATTTTTCAACATGTTCATATTCTTCCATATTTAAATGATCTGACCGTAGTAGTTTTTTAATGATTTCTACTCTTTCTTCGCCTGTGATCTTGTAAAATTTGCAGAAATGGTTAGACTTTCCATCGGATTTCAAAAAACTATTTAATATTAAATTAGGCAAATTTTCATCATTTTCATTTTCTGAAAAATTAGATTGATTTGTTGAATTGTTGACTTCGCATTGTTCAAAATCTTGTAATTGAACACTAGGAATTGATATTTTTATAGGTTGTTCATTTATGTTTGCATATTTGACATAGGCTTTGCGTCCACAATTTTTTACAATGGCTTGACCCACAAAAATTCCTTCTCCAATTGATAATTGGGGTATATAACCTTCACTTTTTTCCGTATTTTCTATTTTTACATAATAATCAAAAATTGTTCGTGCCGGGATTGTGATAACGCCAGGTTGTTCAAAAGGATATGTTGCATTGTTAATTTCAATACATTTATATGTGTAATTTATATTTACTTTATTATTGAGAAAAAATTCAGAGCCCAAGACTCCATCTTCATCTACTGGTACATCATCAGGGATTATATTTAGTGTAGTTAAAAATCCAAGTATTACAACCTTAATTTGACCTAGAGTATAGACAGGTAGATCATTAATGCCTGTTAGTCTCAACACTTCATTTGTATTTATTTTTATTTCGGGGTCAATCGCACTTCTTTTAATTAAATTTCGACCAGCACCAGTGTCGATCATCATACGTGCCGGGCTTTTTAGACCAGCGGCAGATACCATGATCGAAGGAATTATATTATTCCTACTGATATGAATTTTGATATAATTTTCTTCACTTGTAATTTCTATAGGTGCTTTATTTAATGGGTTGGCGCCTTCCTCCCAGCACCAATTGGGGGAATAGCGTTGGAGTTTTCCTGGTTCTGCGTATAATTTTGAGGGCTTTGTTGTCCGTTTCGATTTTGTAAATATCTACTCTTTTTATAACAATCCTTAGCGATGTGACCAGGGTAATTACAAAAATTGCAAATAATTTTGGATCCTTGGGTGGGATACGGGCGGGTCTGCTGATTATTCGTATTTTCAGGATTGTTTCCCTTTTGGTTTTGTCCAGGCTCAAAATTTTGATTCTGCCTGGTTCTAAAATTTTGATTTTGTCCATATCCGAAATTTTGATTTTGTTGGTTTCCAAAATTTTGATTTTGTCGGTTACTAAAATTTTGATTTTGTCTATATCCAACATTTTTATTTTGTTGGTTATTGAAGCTTTGATTTTGTGAGTATCCAAAATTTTGATTTTGTCTAGGTACAAAGTTTTGACTCAGTTCAGGTCTAAAATTTGAATTTTGTCCAGGTCTAAAATTTGGATTTTGTGCAGAATTCCATCTATTGTGATTATTAAAATTTCCTTGAGGTTTATTTGGTAAAAATTGGTTTTGGATTGAATTTGAAACAACAGGATTTTCAGAAAAAAATTTTTGTCGAAAGTTTTCGAGGTGGTAACACTTTTCGGTCGCATGTCCTGGTCTTCCGCAAATTAAACACGCTATTTTAGTGTCCTGAGCAACATTGAATTTATTATTTTTTGTAATAATTCGCGATTCTGATTCTTCTTCTGAGGATTTAATTGGCTTATTTTTTCGTAGTTCTGAACATGCATTCAATTTTCTTTCAATTTCTAGTGCCTCATTAATAAGAGTTTTAAAAGTATCATCCGCGTTATCTTTCAATCTTATCTCTAATTCCGAAAGCAATCCCCTTTTGAAACATTTAATTACATCACTTTCTAAATTTGCTTTAAATGTGTCATCTGTGGCACCATCATTGCCTAATTTATGCGCGTCTTCGATCCTATCTGCTAATTCTTTTATTCGCGCAGCGTATGATATTACATTTTCCTTATCCCACATAAATATATTACCTAGTTCTCCTTGCAACTGGTATACGCTTTTCGCGGGGGCATAAACTTTTTTTAATTTTTCTATTAATTCATCTAGCGTGCGAAACGTATTTCCGAATATGCATTTTCGCGCTTCTCCGGTCAACTTACTTCTTACTAATCTAGCAAGATTCTCATGTGCTTGCGTAGGAATTATGGCTTTTGCTTCTGTACATCCCTCTATAAAGTGGGCTAAAGGGATGTTACTACCGTCAAAAATAGGGATTATTTCGAGCGCGTCGCGGAGAGAAACTTGTTGATTGGCTGGCAGTGTCATTTTTTCCTGTTTTGTCGAGTCTTCGTCACTTGATACGTCGTCACTATCGTGCTCACTTATTATTGATTCGCGATTCAAATCATGAAATGAGTTTTCTTTTGTTACTTCCTTACTAATTTGTTGCGAGAGCGTTGAACTTAATAATGATTTTACATTAGCCTGATAATCAATCACGTCATCGATAGTTAGAGTTTTATTCTGATCTATAGAACCACTGATCAAACTTGAATTTGTGTTAATTAAGGTACTATTTCCGGGATCAATAAATGCTGAACAGTCAAAATTATTGGTTTCTGAATTATCACTACCAAATTCCAAATCTAGTTTTTCTAATTCTTTATCAATATTAATTTTATTTTTCCTATCACTCTCAAGCCCGTTCTTGTTTAATTCTACTTGCTTAGCTAATTGAGGGTTTTTCTTTGCAAGATTCCTAGTGATTGTTCTTTGAATATTCCCTAAATCTACAGGTTTTTTATTCGGCATTGATTAAACTTATATTCGGACATATTTCTCAGTAATAATATATAAAATGTAAATGTTGTAAGTTACCCGTCTTCGTTCAAGTTCTTTGTGCTTAAAAATGTGTATAAAATAAATTTATTCAAAACAAATTATATATTGGCTCTCTTTTGTTTGGTTTCCCGGCCGATGCACCATAAAAAGGTTGTATGTTACGTCATGGAAAACGCAAAATACTTTCCTTTTTAATTAGGTTCCTCGTTTTAGTTGAGATCGAAGATCTCGCACAGGGAAGAGGAAAGAGAAGACAATAAATAAATTATAGATAAGTTCAACAATTTATTATGAATAATTACAATTAGAATTTATTGATTAAAAGAGTTTAGCACAAGAAGCTGAAGGAAGACTTGTAGACTTGTCTCTAATCCTTGGGGAGGACCTTTAAAATAAAGGATACTCATATATTATGGCCCAAAGGAATTAGATAAATGAAATTAGAATTGTTGGTATGAGGACTTACCGGTTATTGATTCGATTGAAGAATCAAATGTTATCTAGATGGTCTGTGTATTGGTGTGGAAGAAGGGGTTGTGCACCTTATTATGAATTGGATATCCAAGATTTTGGTAGTTCCTTGAATGGTATTCAAAGTGTTCCAATGGTTGATAATAGTGGGTCCAATTCAGGTTGAAATTGGTTCGAAGTATTCCAAAGATGGGAATTCCCAGATGCGGGTTTCCCAGTGCACAACACTGTCACAAGGGTACACACACTAACACGCGAGAGATACCGGTTTGACAAACTAGACACTAGACAGTCGAATCGGAGAAAACCGTAGAAAAATAGAGAAGAGGTGAACTATAACTTCTAACTTATCACTTTGCTATGACTTAATACTGACCCATGCTGGTCCAACGAGTTTTTATAGGGCCTAAGGCGACGTCCCTGCATGCTTGGACGTCGGTGTATATGCGGACGTCACGAGTATATATAGATATACTATACGGCTTACAATGTTTTCAGTATATCTATAGCTATGTCCTCCAGCCTCCACGTGCTTTCATGCTCTATAGTCTATGTCTAGCTATGGCTAGCTAGACAGTGTACGCTACGGATTACAATGTTCTTACTATAGTCTATACTCTATACCTTTACTCTCGTGCTCAATATATATAGTTATATTCTACAGCGTACAACGTGCTGAGATATATAGCTACACTCTACAGCGCGCAATATTCGCTCTATATTTATTGAGTATTTATTAGTTTAAGCATGCAAATAGATAAATATATAAATAAATATATTAACATATATATATACGTCACGGGACGTGACACCTCCCCCCTAAGTCGAACGCGGGGTGAAGCATTCAGGTGGGGCTTCAGAGTCCCACATGGAGCGAACGTCCGCGTTTGAACGTATGGTAGAAGGGTCATCATAAATACTAGATTAAAGAAATAGACGCAATTATTTCTTATATGTCAGTTTATATTCGTGAAAAGAACATATAAAAGTATTCAAAAAATATATATATGTGTAATATCAAATATGTTTTGAGATCATTGATTACATATTGTACTTATAGTTTCTGCGTGGACGAAAACAATGTGGAGCTACATGTCCTCTCTCATAGCATCTTTCGCATGCGTTTAACGATTTATAAAGTTTTATTTTATTTGCACTAACTTGTGCATCTGAAATTATGTGCACATTCACATTCTCGTGAATATTGATTCTTAAATTAGTATAATTTTCTTTGCAAAACATAAATTTTTCTACTAGCGCTTCTAAACATATGGCGAGCAGCATTTTGTCTCGCAGCCTTTTTTGTAGATGCAGGCTCACCTTCATATAAATATTTTACATTATTCTTATGCATTATGCATTTAGCCTCAAATGGTGGCAATTCGGCGTTATGACCTAGTGTCTTTACAATGAAAATAGGTTTCGAAAAATCGTATTCGACTTTTGTACTGCTGAGGATTTCGAGAGGTTTCTTTCCATTGCCATGTTATCTGTAGAAGAGAAACAGCAATATTTTGATTTGTAGGTAACATGGCATTGGGAATTCAGTTAAACTATATGACATTATATAA
Organism: Andricus curvator; assembly: GCA_932195095.1. Classification (NCBI taxonomy): domain Eukaryota; kingdom Metazoa; phylum Arthropoda; class Insecta; order Hymenoptera; family Cynipidae; genus Andricus; species Andricus curvator. The sequence continues at coordinate 11,615 of CAKNYM010045424.1, forward strand.
TATATGGTGTTTATTTTAGCAAAAAAAAATTTATTATTTTTTTTTTATGAATTAGTAGATTTTAAAGTAAGATTTAATTACATATGCAGCATTGTCACAATAAAATAGAGTTTCATTCACGATTGTATTTATGAAATTTTACTTTCGATGATACTCTTACTTTGGGCCAAAACTAACAAAATTTTGGAGCCAAATTCGAATTTTTGAATGTTTTGTTATTACTAATTCGCATATCGGACACATTTGGCTAATTTAAAATATCTAATTTATTACTATTTATCATTACAAGAAATCAAAACGCGTACAAATATTTTTGCTACAAAAATTAAGAGATGATGAGATACATAACTTGTAAATTTACAAAAATATGACAATCGTGCAACTTTATTGAAATGTACTTGAAGATACATACGTAATGGAATTTCGCGGAGTGTACTTTTTAATACAATTGCACTTTAATTGGTAACAATAATGGTAAAATAAAAAAATATGAGAACATCTATTTATATTCAATCATTATTTTCAAGAATTTCAGTGTCAGCATCCGAATCGTCTTTCGGAATTATTATTCTACACAATTTAAAAAGGATCATCCAATCTTACGTAAACATCATAAAAGAGATACATAATATGTATTTACGAGGTTAAATATTAAAATTGTAAAATTGGATTTACATAGTATAGTGTAAATAACTACTTATGAAGAAGGAGAAGAAGAATTATATAGCTTTCTATTAGAAAAATAATTTTTACACTGACAAAAAGTGATTATTTTGCAAGAACCATTCTTCTAATAGTATAAAGAGAGATGAGAAAAAAAACATGGTTAGAAGTTTGTATAGGTAGGTAAACAAAATTGCCTATCCAGGGTTACAAGAAAAAAAAACGAATACGTGGTGTCGTCTAGGATGGATTTTCTACAGGAAGGGTTATAAAACTGAGTCTAGGTGCTTAAACATTTAAGATAGACCAGGTGCAGTAATAGCAAACATAAAAATTAAAAAGTTTTTCACTGTGAAGTGTTTAATTTTTGAAAATGGAAGAATGTTAAAGAAAAAGGAAGTAGAGAGGTTTAGTTTAAAATTAAGGAAAGAGTCGGGAAAGACTAGAGGGTGCCATGCATTTGTAACTGTATGCGTGAGGGCTTCTAAAAGGTGTCGTTAAAGAGAGGTATAGGAGTCAATAGTAATTTGTTGAAGTCTTTGACCCTTGAGATGATTTTAGAAAGATTTATAATTTTTCGAAAGATCAAATTAGGGATAGAAAATAAATTATCTTCGAGTAAATAAAGAGAAGCTTCTTGAGTTTCTTATAATTTCTCAAATGTGTTTGAAACTTTTTGTAAACATGGATCATGTTTTGTTGCTGAAGAACTGTAAATATTATGTGTTTGAATAGAAATTAGCGAAATTTCTTCAAGAAAATAAGTTTAGTGATTTGGTATCAATGTTGTGACTACTTCCATTGCAAATGTCAGATCTCTTCTTACATCTTGTGATGAATTTGTTATAGTTCTCTATTATTTGATGCTTGAAATTATATAAGACAAACGTGTCTGAATAAGACGAAAAATGATATTCATCTGAAAGGATTTGAATATCAATAATAGGCTCAAGATAAACGCCTAATGAGTGCGAGAAAAGAGAATCGATGTACGAGGTTGTCGCATCAGATGGGGTTACTAGGAATAATATCAAAAAGATACCCGGTGAAATTTGTAGTTTTTAGTTCATTGTGCTTCTCGAAAGCCTGTAAAAAGAAAACAAAAGTTAGTGCACAAGATGGTTTTAATTTTGAGCATTATATCCCTAGTTGTGTGTATGCTTCTAAGGTTTTGTGCCCATTTAGGAATATCAATGTCATTTCTTTCGAAAATTTCAGTATGAAATAAATATGGCCATAACATGAGCAGATCAATTTGATGCATAAAAACGACGATAAGAGAGTCTATACGCTGACAGTGGATGGGATCCATCTGAAATTAAAATGATAAGGGCTTGTCGTTTAATTATTAACGGTTTGACATTTTATGTGTGAACGTTTAAGTCTATTGACGTGTACTACTGTGGGTTTGCCTTTTATGTCAATTTTGACGTTTCCTTTTCCTAATATTTCTAGGACTTCGTAAGGCCCTTTGTATTGATCATCAAATTTTTTCTTAGGTTCTTTTCCAATTAATAGAAAGACGTTGTCTCCAGTGTTGATTTCTAATGGATTAACTTTTCGATCATGATATATTTTTGACTTTTCTTTAGCCGCAATTAAATTTTGTCTCGCTTGAGTTCTCATTTCATATAATTTTGTTATAAAATTCGTTAGATAATCGTCATAAGTTTGCAATTTTTCTTGCTTTGATAGTGGTTCATTTGATGGTTGACGAGCTAATTTACCGAAAACTAATTCATATGGCGTACACTTTGTACCTTCATGGACACTTGTATTGTATGAAAACATGGCTAATTCAAGCCAATCGTCCCATTCGGAATTTTTTGAAACAAATTGTTTGAGGTATTCAGCTAACACGTGATGTGATCTTTCAAGAGACCCATTTGATTGTGGATGAAATGCTGTTGTTTTAAATTGCTTAATTCGAAAACGTTTTGCCATTCTTCTCATTAAATTGCTTAAAAAATTTGAACCTTGGTCAGTCAAAACTGCTTTTGGGGAACCGTAAATGCATATAAATTTTTTAACAAAAATATCGGCTACTGTTGAAGCTTTCGCATCTGGAATCGCTAGAGCTAAAGCATATTTTGTAAAATTATCTTGAATAGTTAAGATATTTACGTTGCCTAATGTTGTTTGTGGAAGTGGGCCAACTATGTCCATTGAAATTTTTTCGAATGCAGTTCCAGGCGTGTCCGTTATTATCATGGGATTTTTAGTTTTTACGCGAACTAATTTTTTGATTTGACATTGAAAGCACTGCTGAATATATTTCTGAATATCAATTTTCATATTCTCCCAATAATAATTCTGACGAATTCGGTGATAAGTTTTTGTAACACCTTTATGACCTCCTAAAGCTGAAGAATGTGCCTCTTCAAGTAATTGAGTTCGCTGTTCTTTCGTTGGATATTGAACTATTCCCGTACATATGATAATTTTGGTAGAAGAATCCGAAAAAGTTGAAATTAGAATTTCACGTATTTCTTTCCAACCTATGTGATTAAATTGTGAAGTTTTTGCGATACTAATAGATCGTAAAGTTAGTCTCACTGATATTGAATGCAAAGATAGTATTGAAAGTTTAATACTGCTTAAAGTGTCTGACAAATTTTCTTTAGAATCAGCTTCAATGGGAAGGGCTAAATGATACTGCTGTCCTTTCTTTATTTCTTTAGCAAGTCCTTTCTCAAGTTGGCTGAACTTAGGTAAAATACCACGTTTAGACAAAGCTCTTGATCCATTATCACGTGGGGAACCGTCAGTAGCAATAAAATAAGCGTAATTATCTTTACGCATCGTTAATTGATCACGAGACTCAACAACATTTTGGTGTGTATGTGCTTGGGTATTCAAAGGAGGGGGTTCTGGAGGGGGTTTACTTTCTTCTAATTTCTCTTCATTTAATTCTTGAAAAATTTCGGGATTTTTCACATTTCTTTCTTTTGGAACTTTTATAAAATCTTCTGCTTGCGAAAGTTCTTGCATATTTTCTTCATCAACAAAGTTTTCTTCATCTGAAAAATTTTGAAAATTTTCGTCATTTAGGACTTCATCTTCCGAAGTTGAGAGATTATCTTCTTCAGTTTGCTTCTCTTCTTGTTGTGCAACAGGCTTTGCCTTGGATTTTTGGTAATTTTTCTTCTCCTTCTTTTTAACTTGTTTTCTTGAATTATCAAAATATTCTGTATCTAAATCAGATTCATGTTCAAAATTTATGTGCGTTTGCTGTTTTAAATTCAGAGACTCACCAGTGGTTGCCTCTTTTCTCGGTCTGCCTCTCTTTTTCAAGGCTTGCGGGTTGCTTGCATTTGTGAGCACAGCTTTCTTGGGCCTACCTCGTGCTTTTTTAACAGCAGGAGAGGGAGGTAAGTATTCTTCCTCACTATCTTTATGTGACTTACCTTGATTTTCAATTTGTTCTTTAATTTGTGCTTGCTCTTCGTATTTTTGTTTCTGTCCTCTTGTAACCACAGTATTCCAAGATTGACAGCGAAGTTCGTTTATCTTTATAATTTTTGGAAATAAAAGTAACATTGAAAGATAGAGAAGTTTCTGTATTGGACTATCAAAAAGTTCATTTTGTATTTCATTCAGTGATTCTTCACTTATTAAATTATGAAGAATTTCAGGAATTTTTTCCTTCAAAGATTCGCTATTTATTTTGATATTTTCTTCGGAATCTGAATTTTTATGATTCTCAAAGTTCAAGAACTCCATAGAATTGAGAGGATTTTTTCCTCAAATGTTGAGTCATTCTCAGAAATTATATTAATTCCTACGGTTTCATCGTTTTCTAGAACGGGGTTCCTCGAAAGCGCATCTGCATTAACATTTGAATTTCCTACTTTATAGACGACGTCATAATCATATTCGGCGAGTTTTAATCGCCATCTTGAAACTCGAGAACACGGATCTTTAGAATTTTTGAACCAAACAAGGGGCTTATGGTCTGTAACGAGGGTGAATTTTCGTCCGTACAAATAAGGGCGAAAATATATTACAGAGTAGACTATCGCTAAAGCTTCTTTTTCATACGTATCGTATTTACGTTCAGTATCGGTTAATGATCTTGAAACATACGCAATTGGTTGGTCTTTACCTATTTCACCTTGCGAAAGTATTCCGCCTATGGCATAACCTGATGCATCTGTAGTTACAATGAAAGGTTTTGAAAAATCAGGTCGAATCAAAAGTGGTTCTTGACACAATTTATCTTTTAAAATATTCAAAGCTTGTTGCTGCTTTTCCGTCCAATTAAATGATATATCTTTTTTAAGGAGCTGATTTATTGGGGCTGCTATCTTAGCAAAATTTTCTATAAATCTACGGTAATATCCTGCTAAACCTAAAAATTGTTTAATATGCTTTTGATTTTTAGGAGTTGGGAAGTCTTTTACTGCCATGATTTTTCTTCGGATCAGGTCGAACTCCGTCCTTATCTATTATATGTCCCAAATATCCTACTTCGTGTCGTAGAAATTCGCACTTGTCGGGTTGTAAAAGAAGATTTGCATTTCGTAATCGGCTCATTAGTTCAGTAAATTTTGATTCATTTTCTTCTAAAGTATTTGCGTAAATCACAATGTCATCTAGATAAACGAAGAGTTCCGTTCCCTGAAGTCCCGTTAGAACTAAATCCATTAGTCTTTGAAAGGTTGCTGGTGCGTTTTTTAAACCAAAAGGCATTCTGTCAAACTCATAATGTCCATAAGGGGTTGAAAACGCAGTTTTGTGTGCATCTTTGGGATCCATTTTTATATGATGGAAACCCGTTGCTAAATCGAAAACAGAGAAATAGCGAGCAGATCCTAACTGGTCTAAAATGTCGTGAATGTTTGGTAGAGGATATGAATCACCAATTGTCTTTTCATTCAATTTTCTAAAATCAAGTACCATTCGCCATTTCTTTTTTCCTTGTGAGTCTTGTTTTTTTGGAACAATCCAAACTGGTGTATTGTAAGGTGATTGGGAAGGTTTTATTACATTGTTTTTTAATAATTCATCTACTTGGCGGATGATTTCTTCCTTATGAACTGGAGGAAATCGATATTGTCGCGAAAAAATAGGACAATCATCTGTTGTCGGTATTGAGTGTTGAAGAATGTTTGTAGGTTCTAAGTATTCTCCCGGAATGTGGAAGCAATCTGCATTTTTAGTAATTAATTTTTCAACATGTTCATATTCTTCCATATTTAAATGATCTGACCGTAGTAGTTTTTTAATGATTTCTACTCTTTCTTCGCCTGTGATCTTGTAAAATTTGCAGAAATGGTTAGACTTTCCATCGGATTTCAAAAAACTATTTAATATTAAATTAGGCAAATTTTCATCATTTTCATTTTCTGAAAAATTAGATTGATTTGTTGAATTGTTGACTTCGCATTGTTCAAAATCTTGTAATTGAACACTAGGAATTGATATTTTTATAGGTTGTTCATTTATGTTTGCATATTTGACATAGGCTTTGCGTCCACAATTTTTTACAATGGCTTGACCCACAAAAATTCCTTCTCCAATTGATAATTGGGGTATATAACCTTCACTTTTTTCCGTATTTTCTATTTTTACATAATAATCAAAAATTGTTCGTGCCGGGATTGTGATAACGCCAGGTTGTTCAAAAGGATATGTTGCATTGTTAATTTCAATACATTTATATGTGTAATTTATATTTACTTTATTATTGAGAAAAAATTCAGAGCCCAAGACTCCATCTTCATCTACTGGTACATCATCAGGGATTATATTTAGTGTAGTTAAAAATCCAAGTATTACAACCTTAATTTGACCTAGAGTATAGACAGGTAGATCATTAATGCCTGTTAGTCTCAACACTTCATTTGTATTTATTTTTATTTCGGGGTCAATCGCACTTCTTTTAATTAAATTTCGACCAGCACCAGTGTCGATCATCATACGTGCCGGGCTTTTTAGACCAGCGGCAGATACCATGATCGAAGGAATTATATTATTCCTACTGATATGAATTTTGATATAATTTTCTTCACTTGTAATTTCTATAGGTGCTTTATTTAATGGGTTGGCGCCTTCCTCCCAGCACCAATTGGGGGAATAGCGTTGGAGTTTTCCTGGTTCTGCGTATAATTTTGAGGGCTTTGTTGTCCGTTTCGATTTTGTAAATATCTACTCTTTTTATAACAATCCTTAGCGATGTGACCAGGGTAATTACAAAAATTGCAAATAATTTTGGATCCTTGGGTGGGATACGGGCGGGTCTGCTGATTATTCGTATTTTCAGGATTGTTTCCCTTTTGGTTTTGTCCAGGCTCAAAATTTTGATTCTGCCTGGTTCTAAAATTTTGATTTTGTCCATATCCGAAATTTTGATTTTGTTGGTTTCCAAAATTTTGATTTTGTCGGTTACTAAAATTTTGATTTTGTCTATATCCAACATTTTTATTTTGTTGGTTATTGAAGCTTTGATTTTGTGAGTATCCAAAATTTTGATTTTGTCTAGGTACAAAGTTTTGACTCAGTTCAGGTCTAAAATTTGAATTTTGTCCAGGTCTAAAATTTGGATTTTGTGCAGAATTCCATCTATTGTGATTATTAAAATTTCCTTGAGGTTTATTTGGTAAAAATTGGTTTTGGATTGAATTTGAAACAACAGGATTTTCAGAAAAAAATTTTTGTCGAAAGTTTTCGAGGTGGTAACACTTTTCGGTCGCATGTCCTGGTCTTCCGCAAATTAAACACGCTATTTTAGTGTCCTGAGCAACATTGAATTTATTATTTTTTGTAATAATTCGCGATTCTGATTCTTCTTCTGAGGATTTAATTGGCTTATTTTTTCGTAGTTCTGAACATGCATTCAATTTTCTTTCAATTTCTAGTGCCTCATTAATAAGAGTTTTAAAAGTATCATCCGCGTTATCTTTCAATCTTATCTCTAATTCCGAAAGCAATCCCCTTTTGAAACATTTAATTACATCACTTTCTAAATTTGCTTTAAATGTGTCATCTGTGGCACCATCATTGCCTAATTTATGCGCGTCTTCGATCCTATCTGCTAATTCTTTTATTCGCGCAGCGTATGATATTACATTTTCCTTATCCCACATAAATATATTACCTAGTTCTCCTTGCAACTGGTATACGCTTTTCGCGGGGGCATAAACTTTTTTTAATTTTTCTATTAATTCATCTAGCGTGCGAAACGTATTTCCGAATATGCATTTTCGCGCTTCTCCGGTCAACTTACTTCTTACTAATCTAGCAAGATTCTCATGTGCTTGCGTAGGAATTATGGCTTTTGCTTCTGTACATCCCTCTATAAAGTGGGCTAAAGGGATGTTACTACCGTCAAAAATAGGGATTATTTCGAGCGCGTCGCGGAGAGAAACTTGTTGATTGGCTGGCAGTGTCATTTTTTCCTGTTTTGTCGAGTCTTCGTCACTTGATACGTCGTCACTATCGTGCTCACTTATTATTGATTCGCGATTCAAATCATGAAATGAGTTTTCTTTTGTTACTTCCTTACTAATTTGTTGCGAGAGCGTTGAACTTAATAATGATTTTACATTAGCCTGATAATCAATCACGTCATCGATAGTTAGAGTTTTATTCTGATCTATAGAACCACTGATCAAACTTGAATTTGTGTTAATTAAGGTACTATTTCCGGGATCAATAAATGCTGAACAGTCAAAATTATTGGTTTCTGAATTATCACTACCAAATTCCAAATCTAGTTTTTCTAATTCTTTATCAATATTAATTTTATTTTTCCTATCACTCTCAAGCCCGTTCTTGTTTAATTCTACTTGCTTAGCTAATTGAGGGTTTTTCTTTGCAAGATTCCTAGTGATTGTT
>CAKNYM010045425.1:6392-19724 GCA_932195095.1 Andricus curvator
CCCCCCCCCCCCCCCCCCCACGAAACCCTAAAAACAAAACTGCAATCATTAAAACATTTGTTCAAGTTAAATCTAAATTTATTTCAAGAAGATACCAACACGAGTGTTTAAAGTTAACTATGCCAGTGTCTAAAGTACCTCATCTCGAAAGTGCGCATGCGCAGCTTTTTCACCAGTGCCTAAAGCAAGCCATCTTCAAACTGCGCATGCGCGAAAATTATTCGCACACAGTCTGCTCAAATAAGGTCCTTTAGGCACAATTTAGAAGCATGCAAACGTCAACTTTAGAGGTGGGTGTTGCAAAAAGTATATGTGACGTGCGCCGAAGAAAGGGGGCTTACTCTAAAAAAATCGAAATCGAGGTTTTTACACCTTTCGATAGTTCTTGAGTTGCTCTTTTTAATGAATCCATCGGCAAAAATTTTCGAGCGTTATTATTGCTAATAATTGAGTTGTTAGGTACCCGAGAAATCAGGCTTTCGCGTCTCATCTATACCCGTCCGTGAGCCGCGTCTACGACCTATCTCTTTCCTCGTGAGAATGTAGCGTTAAGTGGAGAGGGAAGATTTCGTGAGTCTTCCCTCTCTCCTAAAAGTCGCGTCTATCCGGTCGACTTCGACCGCTCGCCCTGAAAAATCTCATTTTTCAGAGTAAGCCGCCTTTCCTCGGCGCACGTCACATATATAATTTTTAAACATGGGTGGGCCCTTCCAGTTCCTTCGTCCATATGGCGATAGCTTCTTTATATATGTACTTTGAAAACTCTTTTCATGGAGTTTTTTTTTTTAAATACAATGTACGAACATTTTCCTCTTGTTTTTCCTTCGTATCAGAAAGTCAAACAAGTAAAAAAATTTGACATTATTGATATATGTCTGAAAATCACATTTTTTCGAAAATCCTAAAATATAGATACGACAGTTGAATAACGGCACTTTGCCTTCAACTTTTGGCCGTACTTATGCCAGCTATTTAACTTTCTTATCTATTTTTGGTGAAGAATTTTATTTTCGGAAACATCACGAATGTCCGATTTTTCATGTTCTTAGACCCTGCTCTTTGGTATGCAATGGAAAAGGTTAAAAATGCAACAAATCGTTCTTATAATTTTTATTCAATATACTTTCAAGAACTTTTATTTACAATTTTTCATGTCCTAAGATTCTTATGCTACTTACATAATATCATCACTAAGTATTACAGTCTCAACAATGTGCTATTTTAATGAATTAATTAAGAAAATTTTATTTATTAACCAATTTATTTTCACAGCGTATACATGTTACATTAGGGATTAGGGTGGTCCAAATATTTTTTAATCGAATTTTCATGCATATCGCCCGGAAATTTGTTTAGGTCTACAAAAAATGAATCCATTTTTTGTTTGTTTTGGAAACAATGATATTTAGAGGTGGCTCCAGCCCCATGAAGTTTAACGCGTATTTCCAATAAGAAACAAGGAGGCTTTTGTAAATTTCACACAGAATCGTGGATATGAGCTGAGTCGAGTTGAAACTCAATATTTGTCTTTACAAATAGCCATGGAATACGTATTATGTGTTACTTTTCAACTATCACCCACATAATTTTGTTTGATAGGGTCCCGAAAAACTCCCACAGGTGAAAAAGTTGGTTTTGCGAGTTTTCGGCGCCAGTTATGACTTTTTTGCTTTTTTTTCATTGCGAACAGCAATTTCCTCTTAAAACAGAGACAGGAGAGTGTGAGTTTTTTTTTAAATTTTCTACTTTTTGTCCAATTTCCAAATAGAGTGAGGTGATACTTGAATAATGTTAACAAACATTAATTGCCGAAACAAATTCTTATTATTGTTAATGATATTCTATTAGAATAATGCTAGAAAAATGAAGTTTTGTCGAAAATTTTCCACTTGTCCAATTTTCAATAAAAGTGAGTTGAATGATTGCGTGATGTTAAAAAAATTAATTGTTTAAAAAATGTATTATTATTTTTCTTGATATTCAATTTCAATAATGCTAGAAAGTTGCGGTTTCTTCTGAAATTTTCAACCTTTTACCCAATTTTTACTTCATGAAGTAATAAACGAAGCAAGTTAACGAACATAGTTGTTTTAACAATTCAGTATTGTTTATAACTATCTTCTCTTATATCAGTGCTAAAAAGTTGCGGTTCTTTCTGAACTCGTAAACTTTTTGTCCACGTGTCACTTGGTGGGTTCGTAATTGATGCGAGTTAACGAACGTGCTTACTTGGACAATTGATTACTGTTTGGAACTATCTTCTCTCATGGTAATGTCAGGTATTTGTTTTTTTTCTGAAGTTTTTATTTTTAATTGTAAAAGTTTTGTTTTGAATTACAGCCAGAAGCTTATTGCAAAGCGTAACAGAAAAGTTTCGAATTGCAGATATTTTGATATCAGACTTTCCTCCAGCAAAATATATCCACGAGAAAGAAAGAGATTGTTTGAAATATGTTTCTCTCTGATGTTTATTTATGATTTATTTATAGCTAAAAAGGCAAGGCAAAGTTAAGCATTTTCGAAGAAACCGCATTCTTCTAGCACTTATCTAAGATAAGATATAGTTATTAATGATAATGAATTGTTTGAAAAACTATTTTTGTTACCTTGCTTCTATTATTACCTCACTAAGTGACAAGTGGGCAAAAAGTCGAACATGTCAAAAAAAAGCAACTGTCGAGAATTTCAATAGATGCAGATTGTTATTAACAATAATAATAATTTTTGAAAACAATTATTGTTGCTCAATCTCATTAAGTATTAAGTAATTCCAAGTGAAAAATAGACAAATAGTTAAAAAATATCGCAAAAAACCGCAACCTTGTAACGTTAAGCAAAGACAGTATTCTCCACAATGATAACAAATTGTTTAAATAATTATTATTGTTAACTTGAATTAATTGTCACTGCGCTCCGAAAAAAATCGCGATTTCTATCGTTCTTTAAACACAATATGATTAATAATGAGAATAAATTGTTTAAACAATTATTTTTGTTCAAATTGTCGAGCTACTACTTCACTCTACTTGGAAATTGGACGAAAACAGGGAACTTGTTGAAAAAACCGCGACTTTCTATCTCTATTTGAAGAGGAAAATACTAAAATCAATAATAAATTGTTTAAACAATCCGCCATACATCTAATTATCAGTTTAGCATTCGAAGAAAACGCGAAAAAGTCCTAACTGGTGCCGAAAACTCGCAAACCCATCTTTGTAGCTTATGGTTTTTTTTGGACCGTATCAAACATACTTATGGGGGTGATAGTTGAAAAGTAATACTTTGTTCGTATTACATGGCTATTTGTAAAGATAGATGTTGAATTTCAACTCGATTCAGCTAATTTTGACGATTCTAATTAAAATTCACAAAAACGTCTTTTTTTTCTTGTGGGAAATACGTGGTAAACTTTATGGCGCTTGCGCCACCTCGAAATATCATTTTTTTTTAAATAACAAAAAGGTAGTTACTTTTTTGTGGATTCGAACAAATGTATGGGCGATATGCATGACAATTCGAGAAAAAGAAATTTCCAATGCGTTTGTGGACCACCCTCTAATGTTACATGCATTCATAAAAAATTCAAACTCAATAAATTACACATTTATTCACGTCATTCAAAGGTTAATCATTAGACAAGCCTACATTAGCATGGACGAAATTATTTTTGAAAAAGGCACTTTTTGCATTTGTCTCCAACACACTTGTGCATGTACCGTATACTTTTTCCTCAATATTTAAATCCACGTAAAAAATGATACATCGATCACAAGCGTATTCCAGTTGCAAGCAGGGCAGAACTGTACAGTAACGAAAAAGTTAAGCAAAATCTGTTTTTTTTTTCAGTAGTTCAAAGCTCAAAGACCAATTTGCCAGCGACGAAATCCGCAGTGGGGGCGTGCTCAGTCTAACGAATGACAAAACAGTAAGTCAACTGCCCAGTATACCAACTCGTCAAAACACAACATTCAACAAACTATAAAAAGTAACGTTTGCCGAATGATGAGTGACTTTCGGTATTTTCGGGTTGACAGATAACCCTTTGAGTCGTGTAATATTGAAAGTAAAACTTCTTCTATGTAACTGTTACTGATTATCGAGATTATGGTATGTTACGACGCTATGTGCAATATATTCATATATCTGCGGCTACATGCCACAATGAATTTGCCCTGTAACTTTATCACGGTAAGTATTCCTTATTTTCCGATGCTATTTCGTACCTTTTGTAACAAAGTTACAAGCACCCCGCTACCGTACGACCCTGCGGGCCTAGGAACAGGAGTGGGGAGAGTACCACTTCCTGGTTCTACACAGCAAAGACTATGCATTCATTTTTATCTGGGATCCTTTTTTGGGCATTCGATTAAATCGAAGTAAGTAAGTAAGTATACCATTAAGCCATTTCCCTTTCAGGATAGGCGTGACACTACCCGATTCGGGTAGTGTTTCTAGGTGGATAGTTTCTTGTAGGAAATAACTACAAGTGTGGGCTCACCACACCCACGACGGGCCAACAGCACGCAGTATTCTCGAATGGTCACCCATCCAAGTACTAACCGCGCCCAAAGCTGCTTAACTTCCGTGATCGGACGAGAACTGGGTTTTTCAGCGTGGTATAGCCGTTGGCCATATTGGTCATATAAGAATTCAAGTAATTCGGCTAAATCGAAGAATTCAAGTATACAATTAAGCCATTTCCAGTGATCCTTAAGCTTCAGTGATCTGACGAGAACTGGGTTTTTCAGCGTGGTATGGCAAGTAATTCGATTAAATCAAAGAATTCAAGTAATTCGATTAAATAGAGAATTCAAGTAATTCGATTAAATCAAAGAATTCAAGTAATCCGCGTAAATCGAAGAATTTAAGTAATTCGATTAAATCGAAGAACTCAAATAATTCAAAGAATTCAAGTAAATCGTGGAATTCGAGTAAATCGAAGAACTCAAGTAATTGAAAAAATTCTAGTAAATCGAAGAATTCAAATAATTCTAATAATTCCAAGAAATCAAGTAATTTGAAGAATTCGAGTAATTCTCTGAACACAAGGAATTCTCTAAATTCAAGGAATTCATAAAAGTCCAAGAATTCAAAATATTCGAGTATATCGTGGAATTCAAGTAATTCGAGTACACCAAAGAATTTAAGGATTTCCGTAAATTCAATTATTTCGAAGAATTTGAGTAATTCCAAGAACTCAAGTAATTCGAGTAAATTGACGAATTCAAGTAATTTGAGAAATTCGAGTAATTCGAAGTATTTTAGTAATTCCCTGAATTCGAAAAATGCAAATAATTCGAGTAAATCGAAGAATTCAAGTAATTCGAAGAATTGGAGTCATTTTCTAAATTCAAGAAAGTCTATGAATTCAAGGAAGTCTCTGAATTTGAGGAATTATCTAAATTCAAGGAATTCGAGGAATTCTCTGAGTGCAAGGAATTCTCTCCATGCAAGGAATTCTCTGAATTCAAGGAATTCTCGGAATACAAGGAATTTTTTCAAGGAATTCTCCAAATTCAAGAATTTCTCTGAATTCAAGAAATTTTCTGAATTCAAGGAATTCTCTAAATTTAAGTAATTTGAAGAATTCGAGTAAATTGTGGGATTTAAGTAATTCGAGTAAATCGAACAATTCAAGTTATTCGAGTAAATCGAAGATTTCCAGTAATTCTAGGAATTAAAGTAATTCCCTGAATTCATGTAATTCGAAGAATTCAAGAAAATCAATGAATACAAAGAATTCAGCATATTAGATTGATTTCAGGAATTTAGCAAATTCAAAAAATTGAGATATCAACGTTATCACAGAATTTAAGGAATTTAGGGAGTTCAGGGAATTTATAAAATTGAAGGAATTCAAGGAATTCATAGAGTGGTATTTTCAGACGTAATCTCGAAAAGAGATTTTTTCAACATTGATGTATCGAATCGAGTATCTACTATGTTCTGAATTGATTTGTATTGAAAATTATTATTCACCGAAACTAATACGAACACCGAAACTTTATTTTTCATCGAAAACACTATTTATACTTAAACGTGTATGAATAAATGTCTCACCATCAATAAATAATTTTTTGCAAAAATTTTCGCAATTATTTCTGTATATAATAGGATGTACCAAAGAATTTTTGAACCATCTAAATGCTGCCCCTATAGCGATTGCTATCGGTGTCGTAATACAGAGTCTTTGAATAAATTTATGTTTTAAGAATCAATTTAAATAACTTCAACAGCAAAAATTAATATATTGAGCTAATTTTTTTAGTATATTTTTTATCATTTGAGTGCATCAAAAATTTAGGATTCCGTCGTCTTGAAGCAAGTCCTTACGAAAGACTCAACATTTTCAGGAGTTTATATTTAGGTGAATTTATGTTTTAAATTATTCCAAGTGCTTAAAATTTGTTATATTTGGACTTAAAAGTTATATAAACGAGTTGATTTGAGGAAGATGCCAATTTTCTGGACAAGTTAATATAGATTGAAAAATTAACTTGTGAGATTTTGAATGCATGGAAATATTGCTTAAAAATTATACAAACCAGTTGATTTGAGGGTTGCACCATTTTTAAACGTATCCTGATTGCATTTTCGACATAACCCTAATTCAAAATTTCTTTTTCAAAGATGGCCTTAATAGGATCTTAGAAACCGTCGTAGCATCATGTTGACATGGACAGGAAACTTCAATATTGAGTGAATTTAAAAGTCAAAAAGATCTAACAGTTGGAGCGCGCACGACATTGACATGTCATTCCGGGGTTACGTTGTTTTCCAAACTTGACAGTTTAGACTTTGTTTTATCAGATTTAGTTGTTGACAGATAATTATCATTTCGAGTCTGTTTCAATCCACAAATCGACCTTATTTTATTAGATTGGCGGATCAAACTGAAGTACAATTGTTTTGTTGGGCGAACTGTTTTAATACCGAATTAGGTTCTAAGTCAAATCCTAGTTTTTACAGCGTAATACCAAAATCCTCGTCCTCAAGAGTCAGTCTTGTGCTACCTGCACCGTAACCCGGTAATACCTCTTTTGAAACCGAACCACCCCCGTGTCTTCATAACGACTCCACGCGATCTCCAGGATCTAAGTTCCTCATCGCCGATCTATCAAGGATCAACCAGATCTCGAGGTACCTAGGCTTCATCGCTCGAGTACCAACCAACATCGCCCGCCCGCTCTTGGCTTCGCCGCCCGGTTCGGGCTTACGAGAACGAAGACTCGTGAGAGTCAATCCTGTAAGTTGTCTAAATAAACCACACTTTATTGTTAAATGTTTACCCATTATTGACTTCACCCGTTCTCTCGACGCACCAAATCCTTCCCTTCCTTTACTTTGAGAGACGCCTCACACTTTTTGTAACATATGCAAGGCGTGACAGTCAATGTCCATACAAATCTATAAAAAAATAGCCTTGTTCCAAACAGATGTACATCCTTACAGTTTTGTTGCGTCCTGTAAAGCAAAAGCAGAAAGTTCGTACTTACATTGCTTGCGCTAACAATTATAGGCACACTTGTGGTACCTCAACTTTTGCCACGAATTAATAATAAAATGCTTCTCCTTAATCCATCATACGTACTGTGTCGTTCCGCACCAGGTACAAGGTGAAGAACTTGTTGGCAAGTACGATTCCTAAGTACTGACTGTACTGTACTTAATATATCACAGTGCATGCCAGTGCACAGGCGTCGCATTGCTGAATTAAATTAAACGCAGGTTCACTTTTACCTACACTTACTGTCCGAGTGGTCGCATTTTTCTTATGTGCAAAGTATTATGCAAAACGGGACGTTAGATACCTGTAAACACAAATTCGTAGTAAAAAAATGTCGTCGATGACATTTTAATCAAAACAGATTACATTGCTCCTAGAAGAGATGCACTTCAAAACGAAAAAGTCGTATTTCCTACAGCAAATATGAATTTTCAACGTAATACATGCATTTTCCATCAAATTGTTGAAATTGCAACTAAGGGCCAATTTTCAACAAAGAATGCAAAACTTTCAATTCCAGATAAACAAATTTATTTTCAACAGAAACGGACGACTTTTTAACAAATACAGATTTTTCACTCAAGAAAGGAACAAAAGTTCATCACAAAAGTTGAACTTTCATGCCAAAAAAAGTACTTTCTGTACAAAACTTGCATTTTCAAGTCAAAAATATGCATTTTCAAAAAATAAGTTCATTTTCAACCACAATGTTGCATTTCTAACCAACAAAGAGGACATTTAAAACTAAGGAGATTCGTTTTCTATCAAACATATGCAAATTGCCAACTGAAAAAGATCATTTGCCCGCCAAAAGAATTCATTTTTAATAAAGCAGTAACGTTCACCCAACAGGTTGAATTGTACAATAAAAAAGGTCCGTTTTCAACGAGTAATGTAGCAATTAATAATTCTACTGAAACACATTTTCCGTGACAAGTATGATTCAATGACCACAATCTTAATCTTTTAACATTGTTACAATACAATGATAGGTCTGATATCTTCGTAATTTATTTAAGAAGTGACA
Source organism: Andricus curvator (assembly GCA_932195095.1). NCBI lineage: Eukaryota > Metazoa > Arthropoda > Insecta > Hymenoptera > Cynipidae > Andricus > Andricus curvator. Next base: position 14,927 of record CAKNYM010045425.1, read on the forward strand.
AATTAATTTAAAAGAAAAGAAATCTTTAAAGATCACCTGGGATTGAAAATATTAACAGATTTTTTCCAATATTTTTTTGATTTTCTCGTAATAATATAACGAGGCTAATGCAGCCTATTAAAATTGGATTCATTCCAACACCTCGAAAGACCTTCCCATTGTTACACAATTGTAGTCGGTAAAGAAAAATGAAAATTTTGTAAAATATTATCCAATGGAATTTGAATATACTGCATTACCTTCGTCATTTTTTTACGAGAAAATCAAATAAATATTTTGAATATTGGTTAATATTTTAAATCCCAGTTGATCTTTACAGATTTCTTTTATTTTAAATTAATTTGTTATTACTTAAATACATTTTTGGAGTGATAAAAAAAATCTCAGATGAATTTTTTCCCTCGATGGGTCCTTTAACAGAATAAGAAAAAAATGTGCAAATTTTAATAAATGTCGGCTGCAATCGGGTTCAAAAAAACTTTTTTGCAAAACTTGTTTCTGTTTGTTTTATATAAACTATGGGTCAGATGCAAAAATGTGCAACGGAAATTTCATGCGTGTTATCATAATCTAATTTATTCTGAAGACAAATCTGCAAAATATACATGAACAATGCGTAAAATCGACTAATATATTTTCCATAGCATCTATTTTTCCATAGCACCTAATACTTTCAAAAACAAATTTGTTCAAATTTTGATAAGTTTAGAAGATTTTAAGAAGCTTTTAACACTTTTCAAGTGACTGGACAATACCTTCTGTTCATTTTTTGGATTTGAAAATTAAAATTCTTTACAGTTAAAAAAAATTATTCCTATTCTTTCTAAAATTCTGAATAATTTTCTGTACGTAGAAACCACGAAATACTTAGTTCTTGAGAAAGCAGAATGGTAACATGTTACAGTGCACATTTGTGTCCATTTTAGATCGCAATGAAAACTTCACTGATTCTTCTGCATAATGTTCCCCTGATTCCACATATGTCAGGTGAACCTAGCAAATTATTAGCCGTTTTGTTTTTATTTAACTTTTTCTGTTTTTTAACAAAAGACGCTATACCTCTGAAAGTTATAACAGTTTTCAAAGTATTTTTCCATCCTTTATTTTTCATCATTTCGCAATTACTTTTTTTATCATACATATATAGTACTCCCCGAGACGAAGCTAATTTCTTTTAAAATTTTTTTCATTAGACTATTACTTCAGCTTTTACACAATTCGTAATAAATACAAACTTGTTTCGTATGTGCTGCTGGGTTATGTGGATGTTTCAATTGTGAAGCTTCAAGCCCCCCCCCCCCCCTCCTCAAGTTTCGCTGATGTCACTAACGAAAGAATCGGGATAAAAACCCGATAAAACCTTTCCTCAAGAGAGATGATAAATGTTTTTATATTACTTTTTCACACATTATTGTAACTTATGTTCATATAGATTATTCATTTTCATAATATGATGGTAGCTCGAAAAAAGCAGAAAGCGGTAAAATATGAACTTCCAACTGCATCATGCTCCTATCGTCGTCGCAAGACATTTAAAACATCGTATTAATTTCATTGGTGACATCACTGACTCATCAGGCACTTGACTCAATCTGTGGCTGATGAAATAAGTTATGGCTGTGTAACGCACCGTCACATAATACGCAGGTCCATGCGCACACCGTGCCACCAAGCCGCGCTCCCTTCCACTCACCACCATCCGGTACGCCGGCGTGTCGCGCGGGGACAGGCTTTATACCTAGCCGCGCGACGCAGAAACGGAAGTTTGCCGGGTGCGGTGAACCGAGCACCATCGGGGAGCTCTCACTCGGTGCAACTCCTCTGGCCGCCATACTCTCCCAGTAGGCGACCAGGCCACCTTCCCCGCCGCCTAGTACCATCCATCCTTGTTCCCAGGGACCGACTCGCTCGGTGATCGACAGGCGCTCCTGTGGCCACCCATCGAGGCCAGGGTACGTCGGCGTCAGGTGCCCCTGACCGGCCTACCCGCGGTAACCCACCTGCTCCTCCTGCTCCTCGAGACCGACTCGCTCGGCGATCGACAGGCGCTCCTGTGGCCACCCATCGAGGCCAGGGTACGTCGGCGTCAGGTGCCCCTGACCGGCCTACCCACGGTAACCCACCAGCACCTTCTGCTCCTCGAGACCAGGCGCGGATCCAGAGAAGGGCTTTGGGAGGGGCCATCCAATAATTCCCCTTCCCCCTCCACCCTCAAGGGGGTGGTTGGTAATAATTTTAAAGTTATTTCTTCGCTTTGAATTTTTATTATAAACTATGTAATTATGTTAATCATGAATTTTATTGACTTAATTAACAAATGTTCAAATAGAAACTATGTTTTTATATTTACAAGCAGCGTCTTGTATGCCATGGTATAATCATTAATCAACAAGTATAAAATATTCATAAGATTTTCGAAGTTTAGCTTAAACTAGAAAAAGATTACTTTTAAACAACAAAATTTGGGCGTCTATTTCCACTCTTTTGCGATATTCAAATTCCCGGTTCAAATCTGGGCTGTGGCAGATTTTTTCTTGTTCTTAAACAATTATTTGTCTGAAGTATTCGTTTTAACGAATCAAAATTTGTATTAATTGTAAATGCAAGATATTACTTTCAATGCCCTAAATTGAAGAATGAATCAACTCATTTATTTAAAATTATATCATTTTAGGCAAATTTAAGTTAGAAATATTAAAAATTGAAAGTTCACAATTTTTTTAAATTGAACACTTTTCAAATTAGAAGTTGAGTTATTTCCATTTTAAGTCGTTGCAAATGAATAATTGTTCAATTGTTATTTATACATCAAAATGTGTTTTGAATTATTTTGAAACATTCTCTTAAAACTATATTTTTTCATTAAAAAAACCCTTTAAGTTTCCCCAGGACCATCTTATTTTACATCTTTTGGAATCTTTACAAATTTTATATTATTTTTGAGAAATTTTCAAAACTTCTGAATATCTTTTGAAATTATTCGATTTTTTTCCTAAAGCTTTCAATAAATCCTGCGAAATTAAAAAAATTTCCTTAAAATCTTCCAGAATATTATTTTTACAGTTTTGGAAACCTTTTGAAATCGTTTTAAAAATTCTCTTGAAATTAATTTTTAAAAAAATGAAATCATTTTCAATTTTTCAAGGAATTTTAATCAATTTTTTTATTATTTTGAATCTTCTTAGAATGCTTCAAAATTTTTGTTTGAAATCTTCAAAAATCTACATTTTGTTTTACATTTTTTTAACACCTTTTCAAGTTTTAAATTATTTTTGAATTTGTCCAAAACTTCTAAATATCTTTTAAACTTATACCAATTTTTTTCCAAATTTATAACTGTTTAATTTCTTTTTACTCGTCACAATTTTCTTTTATTTTGAAATATTCTATTACAATTAATTTAAAAAAAAAATCATTTAAAATTTTCCCAGGAATCTTAAGACAATTCTTATATTATCTTAGGACTTTTCAAAATCCTTAAAAGCTTCAAAATTTTATTTAAAAACTTCTACATATCTCCTCAACGTACTCGAATTTTTGCTAAATGAATACATTTTTATCTGTATTCACACATGAAAATTCAACATTTTCACTCAGAAATACAATTTTTTTGAATTAGAACAATTAAAATTAATATTGTAATGTTCAAAGCTTAAGTTTAGCTCTCCAAAATTTTAACGATTCAACGCTTTATGTTTCAAACAATTCAGTTTCAAATTGTTTAGTTGTAAATATTTAATTTTTCATTTCTAATGAACAGTCAAACATTGCTGACTATTAAAAAAATTTTCTTTTTCTTGGTTAAAAATTTTCAAATTGAATTCGTTAAAAATGGTATATTTTACACTGAAACAACAGATAGTTTATAAAGTTTGAATCGGAAGTTTACATTTGATTAGTAACTACTACGGCTTTGGAATTGAAACAGTTCAATTTTTAACGTAAAAATCTGTAAATTGTTTAATTTCAACAGATTCAGAATCGCCCAATAAAATCAATCAATTATTGTTCAATTTCGAATACAGGAACTACAGCCCAATTTTTAAAATCAATCATTAAAAAACTGCATTTTAAAATTCTTTTAATTGAAAATGTACCCTTAAAAATGAAAATCTAAAATGGAAAATTTTGATAGTCAAAGATTTTAGAATTACACATTGTAAACTGAATGATTTCATCATTGAAAAACTTAAAATTTTAACTTAGCATTAAAAAAAAAGTTGAAATCAAAATTATTTTAAATTGCATTATATATCTTGTGATATGAAGCTTGTGATATTTCAAGTGATTGGATAGATTTTTCTTCTAAAAACTTGTAAAAATCCCGGTCAAAAAATAAATTCACTGTCATTTCCCGGTCCCAAAAAATTCCCGGTCATTTCCCGGTTTCCCGGTCCAGCGGCCACCCTGAATTATGATGTTTCAGAATATAATTATGCTTCTTCATGGTATGGTAGATGAGTAGAATAGTGGAATAGTTTTGACCAAGGGGCCATCCATATACCACGTGGACAGTTTAGGGGGGGAGGGGGGTATGGCAAAATTGTCGGGCTAGAATCCACGTGGACACACATGAAAAACTAATAATATTTTCACGACTTTTTGTTTGGACTTCAAACCTTGTTTAAGCTCACATTCTCAATTAAATCCAAAATTTCGGCCAATTCATCGCTCGTTTTGGTCTCCTTGCTTTTGAAGACCAATGATATCTATATTTTCATGAAATATGTCCACGTCGACAAAGTGTGTGTGTGTGTGTGGGGGGGGGGTGTTCGTCAAAATTCCACGGCTGTCCACG
>CAKNYM010045425.1:24724-45031 GCA_932195095.1 Andricus curvator
AGTCACCCAACTGCTTCGGGACATGCACATCAAACACCGCCTCACACTACCCTACGCACCGCAGTGCAACCCCGTAGAACGGGCAAACAGAGTCCTCAAGACAATGATAGCCCAGAACATCAGAGATGTAACGAACCGTCATATAATACGCAGGTCCATGCGCACATTGAGCCACCAAGCCGCGCTACCTTCCACTCACCACCATCCGGTACGCCGGCGCGTCGCGCGGGGACAGGCTTTATACCTAGCCGCGCGACGTAGAAACGGCAGTTCGCCGGGTGCGGTGAACCGAGGACCATCGGGGAGCTCTCACCCGGTGCAACTCCTCTGGCCGCCATACTCTCCCAGTAGGCGACCAGGCCACCTTCCCCGCCTGCTAGTACCATCCATCCTTGTTCCCAGAGACCGACTCGCTCGGCTGTCGACAGGCGCTGCTGTGGCCACCCATCGAGGCCAGGGTACGTCGGCGTCAGGTGCCCCTGACCGGCCTACCCGCGGTAACCCACCTGCACCTCCTGGTCCTCGAGACCGACTCGCTCGGTGGTCTACAGGCGCTCCTGTGGCCACCCATCGAGGCCAGGGTACGTCGGCGTCAGGTGCCCCTGACCGGCCTACCCGCGGTAACCCACCTGCACCTCCTGCTCCTCGAGACCGACTCGCTCGGCGGTCGATAGGCGCTGCTGTGGCCACCCATCGAGGCCAGGGTACGTTGGCGTCAGGTGCCCCTGACCGGCCTACCCGCGGCAACCCACCTGCACCTCCTGCTCCTCGAGACCTACTCGCTCGGTGGTCGAAAGGCGCTCCTGTAGCCACCCATCGAGGCCAGGGTACGTTGGCGTCAGGTGCCCCTGACCGGCCTACCCGCGGTAACCCACCTGCACCTCCTGCTCCTCGAGACCGACTCGCTCGGTGGTCGACAGGCGCTCCTGTGGCCACCGTTCGAGGCCAGGGTACGTCGGCGTCAGGTTCCCCTGACCGGCCTACCCGCGGTAACCCACCTGCACATCGTACAAACCTCCGGTTGAAGGCCCAGGCCTAGAGAACCAAGGCCAGGCCACCCTCTCCTCCCGAACCTGACCCGAACCGACCATGGAGAGGGAGCCCTGGCCTGTAACCACCGCCATGCCACCAAGTTACGCAATCGAACGATATCCCGCCTGGAATCGTACAGTATCCCCCCGTATGATTTCAGAGGACGATGCAGGGGTAGTTCTCCAACCTCCACTTCGGTCCGCAACCTGTCAACGTCCTTCGGGACGCGCACCTCGAACCGGCTCTCTTGCGCACCTATGATGTAAGATACACTTCACAGATCCCCCCCCCCCCCCTCTAGTATTTTCAGCCACGGAACACACCACACCTACATTTGATAATGTCGAAAGCAATCACACACACACGCCACCACATACACATACCCACACAACACTCACACTTAGTTGTAATTAGGTATGTATTCTATAGGGAGAATATAGTTGATTATTATTTTCATTTAAACCGCTGTTTCTTCACTCGTAAAGCCTGTCCCAAATCCAGAACCCTGGCGAGACTGAGGCGTCCGACGGGATAACACACAGGTAGGGTAGCACGAAACGTTACAGCTGATACTTAGATTGCGTAGCAGCTCAAGGGGGAGGGAGGGGTCGAGAGATTTTGTTACGATTTTTTGCGGTAGAGGGATGGGTCCTTTATTCATGTACGTAATTTTTCGAATTTTCCAAATGAAAAAAAAAAAATAACTCGCAGTAACTGTACAGAAATTTAATATGAATTTAACTTGACGCGCCCGAGAAACCGGCTGAGTGAAAAACGAACATAGGCAACAATAAATTAAGGAAAGTCAGGGAATTTTATTGGCCAGGGAAAAGTAAGTGATTCAGGAAAAAAATCTTGCAAAAGTCAAGGATTTTCTATAACTTTAAGTAACTCTCAAGCAGAATAAATTTGAAATTTTTCAATTTTAATTTTTAATTGTTTTATGACGTTTATGAAAGATTCTAGGTTTACAATGTTACAACTTGAAAATTCTTATTGTCTTTGAATATTAATGGTCAGGGAGAATGAAAAATTGGTCAGTGAAAAATTAGTAATTTTTAAAATGAAGTTTTGTTGTAAGACTGATATAATATTCTTGTTAGTCATTTATTTGCCTTGTGTTTATGTTTCTCTTTGATTTTGCAGTTGCTACATCCTCAAGATTATCTTTTTAGTTATAAATTTGAATATTTATTTCGAAATTCAACAATTTTGTTAAAGCGTCATCCTTTCTGCTTGAACACGGAAAAAAGTGGATCGTTAGAAGAACTCTTTAAACCATTAACTCTAACTATTTCAAATTGAAGAACAGCTTTTCGTCGGTGAATTTTGTTAAAATTACTATTTTGTGTTCAGGTAAGTCAAACTGACTTTTAAAAAGAGTAGGATGAACAATTTCAAATAGTAGGATGGAATGCACCACTTGGTAACCGTCACACTCAGCGAGATGAAGAGTTACTATTCGTGTAGTAAGCCTTATTTCTGTGATGAGTAACTGCCGATTTCGTATTGTAGCGCATATATGTAAATTGGAAACAAATATTTCCAATATGGCCGCTTATGGAGCGACACATGCGCTCATGTGAGAACTGGGAGAACTAAATCGCAAGCGGCCGTGCGGGCGGGATATTCAAATTTGAAATATTGTACTTAATAATATTGTCAATAATTTGTAATACCGTTTATTGATATCATTACATACAACAATTGAAGTGCACAATAACATCAATAATTGGCATTAAAAATTATTGCCAACATTATTGGTGAATGGAATTTGATGAAAATTATTTTTAAAAACAATAAACAAAGATTCTGAGCATGGGTCTTTATTCGACACAAATCACTGTATGATTACTTTTTATTTTGTCGTGGATTTTGAAGAAGTATCATGAAGGTTTTCGTAGGAAAAAAACCCCTAATAAAACAGTAACACGAGCAGCACGACCCAATTTAGAGGTTATGTTACATTCCTCACAACCGGCATGGTAAATTCTAAAGTCGTGAGACCTGGTACAAGGCACTTGAATTTACAGGTAATTCTTTTCGAGTTAATTGAAAAATCATCGTTAAGATTTCATGATTATGTTTATTGGGAAGTTTAAGAATTTGGGTAAAAAATAGCGTCAATTTTCAACGCTTTCAATCATGATATTTTCAACCGGAAGTCAGATTTGCTACCGGAATTTCCTATGCTGGCTTCACCCCCGTGCTGTGCGCATTCTACACACAATTTATAAATAGATTAGCTAGGGACTTTCGACAATAAAAATGATGTAAAATGTCGATCGATTTGAAAGCAATTAATTTACGATTATTCTTACACAATTGCACGCACAGAGACTTACACATACCCAGTAAAAAACCTAATTCGGGAGGATTGCGGTGAATTACCATGTTTAAATTCGCCCGAATTCTGCTTTCTGATTCGTTGAAACCAATTGGTCCAGAGCGAATTGAATGCGTGTCAATTCGCCTTAATTTGTGGTCGAGGTCATTTCGAAAAAAAAAAGTAAAAATTGCATGCCTTGAGACTCGAACCAGCGATCTCAAGTGTATAAGGTCCAGAGGGCGACCACTGAGTTACGAGACTCATTGATATTTATTTAAAACGGATCCTTTATGCCGAGCACGTTGGTTATAGCTTACGAATTCGATTGAATAGGCCAGTCTTTAACTATATTCGCGCTGGCGAATTCTGGCGAATTGGGGCTTGACTTAAAATCTCACGAATTAAAATGAATTGGCGGACACTGAAAATAATTCGTGCTGGCGCATTCAAATGAATTAGATCCCCTAAAAAATTTTCGTTGAATTCGGGCGAATAGGATATTTGAAGACTTTATTACTTTTCACGAATTTACACGAATTCACCGCCATCTCCAATTCGAGATTGTCACAAAGCAAGATTCATGGGGGCTCCTGGCGAATTCTTCTCAATTCGTCCCAATTAGTTTCTTTTTACTGGGTATGATTGCACGCTCAAACGCTTTGAAAAATCCCCCCGCTGGGAAATCGAACCCTACCTATAACTACGTAAAACCCGTCCTAAAACCTAAATCTAGCGCACGCATTAGACAAGTGAACTACGGAATCGCTTAAATTTTTTTGACAAACTCTCGGTTAAGCGTTTTCTCTGAGAAAAACGTGATCAGCTAAGAAATACATCACGCACTTCATGTTAACAATACATAAAAGTGAATTTGACTATCCACTTTTTTCCGTGAAAATTCAACTGTTTTGTTGAAAATTCAACTATTTCGTAGAAAAGTTACTTGTTGTTTAAAATTAATATTTTGGTGTTAAAAAGTGAACTTTATCCTTTTTTGGATGAAAATTCAACGAGTTTTTGGAAAATTTGTCTTGTTAATTTGAAAATTCACCTATTTTAGTAGAATTTGCATCTTTCTTAGATAAAAATGCACTTTTTTTGTAAAAGTCAATAACTGTTTTGTTCAAAATTCATCTTTTCGGTTTGAAAATTAAACAATTTGCGTAGAAAATGAACTTGTTGTTCAAAATTCATATTTTGGTGTTGAAAAGTCAACTGATATCTTTTTTAGATGAAAATTCAACTATTTTTTTTTTAATTTTTGTTTTTAACTTAAAAATTCATCTGATCTTGGATAAGGGTGCAACTGTCTGGTTCAAAATTCAACAATTTCGTTAAAAAGTCATTCTTCTTGATTTAAAATTCAACTGTTCAGTTGAAAATTGAACTATTTTGTAGAAAATTTACTTTTTTTTGAAAATTCATATTTTGGTGTTGAGAAGTCAACTGAAATCTTTTTTGGATGAACATTCAATTATTTTTTTGAAAATGTTTCTTTTTAATTTAAAAATTCATCTATTTTAGTGCGAATTTCATGTTTCTTGGATAAAAATGCAACTATTTAGTTGAAGATTCAACAATGTTGTTAAAAAGTCATCCTTTTTGATTAAAAATTCAACTGTTTTGTTGAAAATTTGTCTTTTTGGCTCGCAAATTCAAGTATCTTCATAGGAAATTTACTTCTTGCTGAAAACTCATATTATGATGTTGAATAGTCAAACTAAAATCTTTTTTTGGATGAAATTTCAAATTTTTTTTTTTTAAATTCGTCTTTTTCATTTAAAAATTCATCTTTTTCAAAAGAAATCTCATCTTTCTGGGATAAAACTGCAAATTCTAGGTTGAAAATTAATCTTCTTTATTTCAGGATTCACTTTTTTTTGAGAACTCACCTTTGCAGGTTGAAAATTCAATTATTTTGTTCGCAAATTTAATTTTTCTCTTGAAAATTCAAGTATTTTGTTAAAAAGTTATCTTTTACAGTAGAAAAGTTTTTTTTTTTAATAAATACATAAATTTGCCAATTTTAAATTTGGATCTGAAATATTGTTTTAATCCCTTAATAAAAGATCCTATGTTAAAATATTACGAGATTAAAATGCTAGTATTTGAATGTTGATGGTCAGGAAAAATTAAAAATTAGTTAAGGGAAAAACATAGAATTCTAAAAATGAAGCTTCTATTCTGCAAAGCATGTATTATCTTAAATACAAAAAATTTCCATTGCTTTCAAGTCCCATATTTTCTGATTTCTGGAAACCATAAATTACGTACAGTAAGAGGGTGAGGGGGGGGGTAGAATTTCTTTGTTACGATCCGTAACAGGGTAGGGGGAGAGGGGTCTTGGAGAGGGCCTGCAATCTGTTACCAGTTACGTACTTTAAGTATGGCCCCTTATATTCTTCTAAGCTAAATAAATGGCTTTAGCGTCACACCCATTACGCACGCAGAGTTTGCCTTTTTTTTGTGTTTTCGTTTAGTAGAATCTAATATCTAATGTCACGGCAATTTAGCCTTTAGTGGCTGGGCGTCCTGTCCTCGCCATACTCAGGTCTCATTTTCCCCGCTCTCATAATTTCCCTGGTAATTTCTGTACCAGCACGATTCCTGTTTCAAGGAACGCATTGTCGAATGAAACAGAGGCTCACTTTTCTCTCCCTCGAAAAATAGTACGTTTCCCTCGCGGACAATCATGGACTTTTGCCATACCCCCCGCCACCTAATTGTCCACGTGGTACATAGAGAGCCCTCATTTAAATTTTGCGTCATGGTTGAAAATTGATTTTTTAAACTAAAAATTCGTCTTTTTTAGTAGAGTATCAATTTTTTTCTAAAAAATGCAACTGTTTGGTGGAATATTAATCTCTTTTAACTAAGGATTCAATTATTTGGTTGAAAATTCGTTTTTATTGGTTGAATACCTTAATACAAAAATGTTTTTGATTTTAAATTTACGTATTTTATTGAAAATTCTTCTTTCCTCGTAGGAAATTTATCTTCTTGATTGAAAATTGAAGTATTTGGTTACAAAACTGATGTATTTTGGTAAGAATTCATTTTTTGGTTGACAATGGAACTATTAGGTTGAAAAAGAGATTTTTTTATAGCTGTTTTTGATTTGAAATGAAACTCTTTTCTTGCTTAAAATATCAACTATTACATTTCTTGTTGAGAACTGATCTTTCTTCGTTGAAAATTCAACTACCTGTTTCAAAAGTTGAACTACTTTGTTAATTTTTCGGAAACAGTAAGATGCCCCCCCCCCCCCCCCCCCCGGAGCGTTAGTTTTGAATGAGATGGGTGGTGCAAATTATACGGACCCTAAAAAGAGGAATTTTCAGTAATGAAAATTTATTTTCATCCAAAAATAAAACTAATTTTCAAGTAAAAAAGAAAAATTTTAAACTTAAAATAAGATGCTTAAATTTTGAGTCAAAAAATTCATCTTTCAATAAGAAAGACAAATTTTTTACAATAGTTCAATTTTGAACCGAAGAAATAAATTTGCAACCGAAAAGAGTAATTCTCCACCAAATAAATATGAATTTTTAACGTATTGTGTACTTTTAATGTATTGTGTACTTTTATTGGCACAATGCAAACCAGTACTCAGGTCTCGCAATGCCAACTTCAGCTGCATGAATGTTAATCTTGCTCAGAATAAGATTGGTGTTTTTTCCATTTTCTAGGTTGCATTGCACCTGCTGTGAAGTCTAAATTTTAAACCGAAAATATGAATCTTAAAAGAAACTCTCTAACGTGAGTCTCAACCAAGTTTAAGCTAAAAAATCTGCCCGCTGCGCGGGCACATTCTTATCGCGCGCGGCTCGCTTCGCTCGCAAGTTTGAGCGCACCTATGGCGCGCACCTATTAGATCTCGCGCTTCGCGCTCGAGAAAGTATATACCTCGCGCTACGCGCTCGGTCATTGTACATCCCCAACATTTTTGCATAGGACTTTTAAAATTGAAGGTGAAACTATCGACAACTGAAATTTTGTGATTGTGAATTCTCTTTTGTTAAAGATCTTGTGGCTTTAACGAACACATTCTCATCGCGTGTCTCGTAAGAAAAAAAGGTTAAAAGCCAATTTTCAGATCTAATTTAAAAACAATTTTGTGATTAAACATGTTATTGTACCTTGTGTCCTTTTGAACAAAAATTTAATTTCTTTGTTTGTAATGTTACTTTTCAAGATTAAAACAAAAACTACGCGTCTTTAAAATAATTATTACAAATTATACATTTCTAGCTCTTTTTTGGGTGAACAACTTTCGTTCATTGATTTTTTGCGTGGCTTGTGTCGTTTGTCCAAAAAATTTTATTTTTTTATTTTTAATGCTGTTTTTTACAAATAAAACCAAAATTACGCGTCAAATCAAAAAGTGATTCATAACGAATTTGTAGATCCTTTTTTGAGTGCATAATTTTTGTTTTGTTATCTTTTTTCGTATCTTGCACAGTTTGACAGATAAATGGAATTTTTGATGTTTCATTATTCTTTGTGCGATCAAAATTTGAATTTTCGATTTTTCAAAAAAATTCAAAAAGTTGTTATAATGATTTTCTAGGGCTTTCAAAACGCAACATTTTTCTTTTCTTGACTTTTTTTTTATATCGTGCGTTGTTTGGCTTAAAATGTTCATTTTCGTTTGTTTTTTTGGATTTTGAAAATGCTATAACTCTGTTAATTTTATTTTTCTCTAAAAAAGTCTTTGAGATAAATTGTTCGAGTACTACGAACATCCGTACATAGAATTTTCAAATTTCGAAAAAAAATGTTCTAAAAATTTTTGAAAATGCTCTAAGTTTTTGAATTTTTATCCAAAATAGCTGGCTAAGGAACTCGTCCATTCTTTTCATGTCTTAAAAATGTGTGCCAAAGCTCCATCGAATCTGATTAGTCTTTCGAAAGTTATCGTGCCTACAGGATACAGACAGACATACATACAGAGAGACAGACACCTTCGTAAAAATCGTTTTTTCTGACTCAGGGGGTCTCAAAACGTGGAGATTTGATGAAAACCCACTAAATCAAATTTTACATAAAACCAATACCTTCTCATTATGATGAGAATGTAAAAAGTGTTTACACTCCACGTCATTCTCTCTATAGTCTGCAATACAAAAACGTTATTGAAAATCATTTCAGGACTCTCCATTTCTCGACTGTAGAATATGAGTGTTTAGGGAGCGTTCACATATTATTTTATGTGAAAAGTTGTAGGCTCCGGAAGCTACGATCATGGTTCCTTAAAGCAACCAATCCCGACGCAACTGGAACGTGTACGTCATCCGCTTCTGCTCCTTCTGTCCTAGAAGGTAAGCAAGGGCGGGAAATTTACGCGAGATAACATCGGGCAACATTGTTCCTTGGAGTCAGGTCTCTAGCCGCGGATGATCTTACGCGGCAGACGGGACAGTTGGAGAGGAAGGTTTCACCTCTGGATACTTTTTTAGAGCTACCAATCTTTGTAGAATGTTATGAGGAACAGTGTTGACGGACCAGATGAAGTGATCCCAGAAGAACAGCCTTTTGCATCCGGTTCGCGATGGAATGAGCCTGACGCTCGCAAGCCGGAATCTTGTTGAGTTGGCTAATAAATGAAGCTTTCATACCTCCAAGACAGCCGATTATGAGAACTACAAGATGGACTTTGAAGCCTTGGTAGAGCCTGCTCAGCTTGAAAAGAAGTGCTTGATATTTCGCCCGTTTTTCTTCCTCCTTTGCCGTGATATTACCATCGGCTGGTGCCGAGAATTCTATCACGTAAATGATCTTGTTCTTCAGATCTTGGAGGACAATATCAGGCTTCGTAGCACTGATACGTTGAGTGGTGGAGAATGAGAAATTCCAGTAGATCTTACACTGATCATTCTCCACAACGGACTCGAGTTCCCCCTGGGCGTATGACAGGACGGGCAATAGATCAACACCATAGAAGTGCCTAAGATGGTAATATAACACTTTTAGAGCCGCATTGTGTCTCTCTATGTACTCGTACCGTGCATATTTTGAGCATCCACTGGAAACATGTCCAAGTGTTTCTGGCTCTTGCTTACACGCTCGGCAGTTGGTATCGCCTACAGGTATATTCATTATGCGCTCGCGGCAAACTAAGGTGTCTATAACGCCTTCTTTACAGGCAAAAAGAAATCCCTCAGTCTCCGATTTTAATCCAGCAGACTTGAGAAACATGTTGGACAGACCCATCGAGAGCTCTTCTCTACGTATAATGCCGTAGAATTTACCATGAAGGGGCTTGTCAGCATGTTCTCTTAGTAGAAGCGTATGTTCTGCTTCCTGTACACGACTTTTGAGCACCAAAGGTGTTAGTGATGCTAGGCCATGTGTAGTGTCGCTGGAATCAAATGGGAGGTCATGCTCCTCTGCGGCCCTATCTGCGGCACGGTATTGAAACGCCGCAGCATTAACGACTTCATGTTGATGTACGAGTCGCATAAGAGAATCTGTGCTATTTAGATCTGAGCAGGCTGTAGCCAGAACCGTTCTGCGATGAAGACACTCTAAGCTCAGCAAGCCTCTACCCCGTTTATCTCGAGGCAGGTATATTCGAGATACGGAAGATCTAGGATGATGACTTCGATGGATTCTCATCATCTTGCGTGTACTTCAGTCAAGTAGCTTCAACTTATCGTCCGAAGCTCATTCCAATCGCTTTAGAGTACCTATTTACCGCCTCCACAAGGATGTTAAGGTCCTCTTTCGAGGAAGAAAAGAGTTTGAGGTCGTCCATGTATAAAAGGTGGTTGACCTTATATTCTCGTTTGCTCGGCGGGCCACATAGGTATCCAGAGCTTTTGCCTCGGAGCACAATAGATAGAGGCAAGAGGGAGATGCAGAAAAGTATCGGACTTAGAGATTCTCCTTGGAAGACCCCCCTCTTGTATTTGATATAGCTTGTAGTCACTTGTCTTTTGTCAGATGTTATGACAAATCTTGTCCGCCACAAGAGCATTAGCTCTTTTATGCATCTCACTATTTTTGGATGCACCTACATGCACTCAATGAGCTTAATAAGTAGCTCATGGTTCGTGTTATCGAATGCCTTATGGTAGTCAATCCAAGCCATGGACAGATTGCGTCGATACCTGATCGAGTCCTGGGTAATACACCTGTCTATTAACAGGTTCTCCCTGCAACCTGCCAGACCTCTCTTGCATCCACGTTGTTCAACTATTGCACTCCATATCGGCTCGATAGATGTTAATATCCTCTCTTTGAGGATGCCAGTGAATAGCTTGTAGCTGGTTTTTAAACAAGCTATGGGCCTGTAGTTCTTTGGACTTGAAAAATCTCCGGTCTTAGGGATCAATACCGTGCGTCCTTCCACTAGCCACTGCGGGACGGGTTGTTCTCCGTTTAAGAAAGTAGTAAATATACGAGCTGGATGTTGGTGCGTAGAAGTAAACTTCTTCCACCAAAAGTTGTTGATTTTGTCTGGCCCTGGCGCTGAAAAGTTCTTAGTTCTAGCGATAACTTTCTTCACTTCTTCAGCAGTAACTAGTGGACACTCTTCCTCTGGACCTTGTAACCTTTGCCTTTGGCAAAAGTTACGAAAGAGTGATATGTCTGAAGCGTCTTCATTTAGCTGATAAGTATCTCCATATACTTGTTCTCAGAAAAATTGAATCTTTTCTCGACTAGGCGGATTTTTAACGGCACGTGACGTTTTATTGAACAGACGCTGACAAGGCGCTGTTTCGCTGTTGAAAGAGATCTTATTTTTTGCGTCCAGTGCTGCTTGATGTTCAACAGTTTACACTTCTTCAGCGTGTGATTTGCTTTCCTTAAGTTTCGAGCAAGTGCTCTAACTTTTGGAGTGAATTTTTTATTTAATGTTATGTAGCTAATCACGCACTGAATATTTGATGCATGCCGTCTCGCCGTTTCAATTTTGAACTGAAGCTGTGCAATACGCTCGCGAGTCTTACTCAGACGTACTGAAGTGTCTTTACTTTTACTGTCGCTAAGCAGGGAGACCACCTTCTCGTAAACAACACAGTTCAGATTCCAGAGATTAACATTTTCGGGGAGCAAATCGGGGAAAGTAGTATTAGCTTCAGCTAATTTGTCCATCCTGAGAAAGACTTTTTGGTGGATAGATCTCCTACTTCTCATGTTGGCATTATCGGCTATC
Source organism: Andricus curvator (assembly GCA_932195095.1). Classification (NCBI taxonomy): domain Eukaryota; kingdom Metazoa; phylum Arthropoda; class Insecta; order Hymenoptera; family Cynipidae; genus Andricus; species Andricus curvator. Next base: position 36,247 of record CAKNYM010045425.1, read on the forward strand.
TGCAAAGGTGGTCTTGCTGGACCGGGTGGAATGTTCGCTAGAGGATGTTGCTCTTCTTCTTGTTGATAAAGAGCTTCATATCCGTTGTTTCGCCAAAAGGATATCTGATCTCTTAAATTCTGAGGCGTTTGATGAGCATATTCCGGGTGCATATTGACCCAACGGTCATGTAACCTCTGCATGAATCCTCTTCGCGCCGGTGAGCTTCTTTGCCAACAGGGAAGGATGTCCCTCCTGAGTTGGTCCGACCACTTAAATCGATGTTCTCGCGTTTGTCCGGGGCCATTGCCTGGTCGTCGCATCGGTTCGGTCCTATTGCCACTCCCAACTGAACCATGGCCTCCATCCCAGAGAGGCCTATTGCGGGTGGCACTGCGCGATACTGGTGTCGTAACCGCATAATTCATTGCATTGGGGAGTTAGCCCAAAGTAACGTGACTGACTGCAAGAGCCGGAGCTCTCGGGCGATGGGGTCGCCACATCCCTACGCCTTGTTATCTACGCCTTATTATTATTATTATTGTCGATTAGCAATTCGAACTCGAAAGTTCATTGCCTCATCTACCCGAAACCGCCACGCATCTCTATCCTGTGCATCCTCCATCCAGTTTAAGTAATCATGTCCTAGTTCTTTTAGATCATCCCTTACATTTTTCTCCCATCTGTTTCCCGGTCTGCCTAGAGTTCTCTTACCAGTCGGTTTCCCTCTTAAAACCTGCGCCACTGTTCTTTCATTGCCGATTCTTGCTACATGCCCCGCCCATCTTAATTTACGCGCTTTCATAACTCTATTAATATTTGCTGACCCGTAGAGAGCATGCAGCTTATCATTATGCAGTTTTCTCCATTCACCAGTCTCTTCGTCCCTCTTTGGACCATAGATTTTTCTAAGTACTTTATTTTCGAAAACTCTAAACCTATTCTCTACTCCCTTCGTCAGCGCCCACGTTTCACACCCGTACATGACGACCGGCATTATTATCGTTTTGTAAATTCTTACTTTGATGTTTCTAGATTGCAATCGCGATTTTAGTAGCGTGTTTGCTACATAATAGCACCCATTGCCAGCGTGCAGCCGCGCGTTGATTTCCGTTTTAATGTTATTTTCGCTAGTTATAATAGACCCGAGGTATTTAAACTCGTTTACCCTTTCGAAATTCATATTTACGATCATTAGATCCCCGCGTACATTACTTTGTCCGGATCTGGTGACGGTCATATATTTTGTCTTCGATTCGCTAACTTCCAAACCAATATCTTTAGCTTTTGTGATTAAGATTTCTGCATTTTTAGCTACGGTTTCCTTATCATCCCCTAGTAAGTCGAGATCATCCGCATACCCAAGAATTTGTATTATCCCATTGAGGGTAGCACCGGTCGGATTTGCTTGTACTTGTCTGACCACGTCTTCTAAAACTAAGTTGAAAAGGGCGCACGAAAGTGCATCGCCCTGTTTCAGGCCATCAAGGATCGAAAACATTTCAGATAAACTTCCGTTTACACGTATTCTACCCCTACTGCCGCTTAAGCAAATTTCGATAAGTCTAACTAATTTTCTTGGTACACCCAAGAACTCTAGGATCCAGTACATTCGTGCGCATATAATAGAGTCGTAAGCTTTTTGTAATCGATAAATAGCTGATGTACTACTTTATTAAATTCCCATTTTTTTTCTAACAGTTGTCTAATTGTAAACATTTGATCGCTTGTAGATCGGTTCCGGCGGAATCCACACTGGTAATCCCCAATGATTTCCTCGGCAAAAGGAGTTAGTCTACTTAAGATTACATTGGACATGTTCTTATAGCACGAAGGCACGAGTGAAATTCCCCGATAATTGTTACAGTTCGTTTTATCGCCTTTTTTAAAGATGGGAATAATAATAGAGGTATTCCATTCCTCCGGCATGCGTTCTGTTTTCCAAACTGCGCGTATTAATTTACAAATTTGCCTTGTGAGGCAAGGGCCTCCATTTTTTATCAGTTCTGACGGTAGGTCGTCGATGCCCGCGGCTTTGTTATTTTTCAACTTTTTTATGGCCAGTTCTATTTCTACATCAGTAGGATCATCAATTAGTAGATCGGCAGTGTGGATTTCACCGAGATTACCTTCAACGGGGGCTTCGCGTACATTTAATAGCTTATCGAAATAGTTTTTCCATAAATTCAGTCTCTCTGTCGCATCGGCTACTAAATTGCCATTTTCGTCCCTCATTACTTCCGTTCTACTTTGGAAGCCTTTCCTTATAAAATTGATTCCCCTGTATATCTCACGCGGGTTATTTTGTTTATTATGCGTTTCTATTGCTAGTATTTTATTCTTTTCCCACTCCCTTTTCTTGGATCTATAAAGCCTATTTGTACTTTTACTAATCTCGAGATACTTCTTATGTGTTTGATCGCACTTATTTTATAAACTAATTAGTTTGGCCTTCCGACGTTTTTCAAACCAAAGTTTGCACTCGTCATCAAACTATGGTTTGCTTTTGGTTACTTTCTTTAAAACCATAGTAAGTTTCGCGGCTGTCTTTATCGCCTTTTTCATATTGCTCCACAGGGTTTCCGAGTCCTCCACGTAATTATCGTTATCGTCTCTCTGTTCTTGGAGAACGTCGAAACTATTAGAAATCTGAACTTGATGATTTAATATTTCTGTTGGTGTTTTAAACTTATCTATATTGAAACGAACTGTTGGCTCTGTGCGGCTTGTTTTCTTACTTAACCCTAGCCTAGATCTTAGTTTTACTATCACGAGAAAGTGGTCTGATTTTAAATCCGCTCCCCTGTACGATCTTATATCGAGAATGTTTGTATGACGTCTTCTGTCAATTAGAACGTGATCAATCTAATTGTGAGTGATACCATCTGGTGATGTCCAGGTGGCCTTATGTATATTTTTATGCTTGAAAAATGTGCTTTTGACAACGAGGTTCTTTGAAGCTGCAAAGTTTATTACTCTAGTCCCATTATCATTACTGACGTTATGCAAACTTTCCGACCCTATTGTAGGCCTATACATCGGTTCTTTTCCAATTTTCGCGTTGAAATCTCCCAATACTATTTTTGCGTCATACGTTGAGAACTAGTCAAAAACCTGTTCGATTTTTTCGTAAAAAAGATCCTTAATGTCTTCGTCTTTGTCCACGGTGGGCAGTGTTTGCTGAGATTACCCTTTAGTACAATGTATGATAACCGATCGTTAATGAATTGCATGTCGATAACCGCTTGAGAAATTCGTTTATTAATGAGAAAACCGGACCCCAGTGTGCGCCCCTTAGCTCCCCCATAGTGAAAAGTATAGTTATCCTTAGAAATTGACGCGTAATCGCCCGGCCAGCAGGTTTCTTGAAGTGCTATTAAGTCAGTATCGTATGTCTTTGCTATCTCAATGAGTTATCTAAATCCGCCAGTATTTAAACTGCGCGCGTTCAGAGTTGTTTTTTTTTTTTCATCGTTGTTTTTTTTTGTTGCAATTTAGCCATGCTAATTTCGTGGAAATCCGCACGTTAGGATCCTATTCCGATCGTAGGTGAGTCCACCGTCCCAGAAGTGATAACCCCCATACCTCTCTGGGTCTATGTATGGGAGCTTTCCGACTTTGACAAGGACCGTGTCAACTTGTCGTCAGACACATTACAGTTTCATCATCGTATCCTAACATCCCCCTGCAAGGCAGCGCGCCTACTGGCATCAATACCCCTTTGGCCCTGTGCAGGCGAATCATTCCACACATCCCGTGCGGGCAGTGTCATCGCTGCGGTGTCCAATGGGGCAGCAGGATTTATCTCTTACAAGATTTTTAGTTTAGGTTCGGGTAGTGTTTCTAGGTGGATATACGCTGCACCTCGCCTTGCCAGAATAATGGGAAATAATGATGTTCTTAACATTTCGCTACCACACTATAATTTGTAAACTTTCTTACATTTTCAAAGAGACAAGAAAAATTAAATTATGGTCAAAAACTTATTGTGAAGAATACGAAAAAAAATTAGAAGGTTTTTAATAATTATGAAAGATTTGAGGAGATTGAATTTTTTTCAATATTTCTGGCAAATTTTTAAATGGTTTAGGTTTTATTTTAAAAGAATAATTTTAAGTTTTGAGGATTTCAAAAGTGTAGAAAAAGAATATGGAGGACTTTGAGAAAATTTTTTTAATTTTTCAGGACTTAAACAAGTTTTAGGTAAACTGAATTTGGCAGGGTGACAAACGAATGAAAAAATGTTCTTAAAAATTCATGGGGAACTTGTAAATGATTGTTTTGTAATGAATTCTAAGAGAAAATTGGAAAAAATTACATAACATTTTTAATTATTTCCTAACATTTTTAAAAAGAGTGTTAAACATTTGAAAGCAAAATTTTCCAATTTTGCCATATTAAATAATTTTAGAAAAAATGTGAGTAAGTTTAAGAGATAATCAGAAGTTTTGAAATGATCCGAAAATAATTGAAACTTGTAAGGATTTTTGAAGAATTTAGTGAGGTTTCACGAAAATTAAAAGAAAATTGTTATTTTCCTAGGAAAAATTAAAGTAATTTTTTATTCTGAAAAATTAATTTAAAGAGATTATTTAAAAAGATTTCAAAAATTGCCAAAAAAGAATCTGAATGATTTTAAGGCAATTTTTTTAATTTTGCAGAATTAAAACAAAATCAGGAAAAATTTGAATAATTTTTAAAGATTTGAAGTTTTAGTAGGTCTGACAAGATTAAAAAAGGAATGTTCTTAAATTTCTTGTGGAAATTTTAAATGATTTTTTATTTTTAAAAATAAACTTTAAGAGAAAATTAAGAAATGTTTTTAAACCTATTAAACTATTTCCTAAAATTTCGAAAAAGAGTGTAGAAGATTTTAAAGCAAAATGTTTCAATTTGGTAAGATCAAAAAATCAGCAAAAAAAAGTCGAGTAAATTCAAGGAATATTTAAAAGAATTGAAGAGATTCAAAAATTATTTCAAACTTTAAAATTTTTTTAGAACTGTAGATTCTTAAAGACTTCAAAAAGAAACTTTATAAGCTTTAAAAGTATTTCGAAAGGTTTCAAGAGAACAAACAAATTTTCTTAATATTCCTGGGAAAATTAAAAAGATTATAAGTCAATTTTTTTACACTTTGATTCATTTTTCAAAATTTTAAGAAAAATTCGAGTCAGTTAAAAATATTTTTAGGAATTTGAGATGTTTTCAATAGATTAGAAATATTTAAAAACTTGGAAACATTTCCGAAAATTGATCAAATATTTCTTGATTTCTTCCAAACTTCTAAATGTCCTAGACATCTTTTAAAAAGACTCGAATTTTTCCTAATATTTTGTAAAATCCTAGAAAATAAAAATAAAATTCTTTAAAATCTTCTAGATTCTTTTCTGACACATCGGAAATATTCAAAAATCTTTTTTTAATTATCTCAAGAATCTTATAAAAATTGTATTTATATAAATTTTAAAACAAACTGTTAATACTTATTTTCTTGTTCTTAATTCTCAGAATTTGATTTCAGCTCGAATGTAAGTGTTCAAAAACTTTTAACAAATAAATAATCATTTTAAATTTGTATATTGTATTATTATTAGTATAGTTTTGTATTCTTTATGGTGATGAAAAAGAGTTTTAAATTGCTGGATTTCATTTAGTACTTACATTAAGCAACTTCAATATTTGTATGACTAAAAAAAATATTTAAAATGCATTCAGTGTTACATCAAAATATTGTTTTATTTATTTCTAGACAATACTCCACCTTAAAAAACCTTTTTTTTATTTAGAAAACGTCTATTATGTTTTAAAAGTAATACAAAAAATATTACGTAACGGTGGTGAGGGGAGGGGAGGTACAAATAAAATGTTACGGTCTGTTATATGGGGGTGGGGGGTTAAAAAGGTCGAAAATAATGTAACGCAATATGTGAACGCTTCCTTAATGAACAGCCTGTATTTTCAATGTGAAATAAAAGTAGTCGTTCAAGGGACACTAAAGAATTGCTCATCTCATTTTTTGCCGTATTCTAATTTTGTAGTCCGGCATTTTTTGTCGTATTTTCATTTTGTAGTCCGGCATTTTTTGCCGGATTTAAATTTTCTAGTACGGCAAATTTTGCCGGACTTCAACTTTCTAGTACGGAAAATTTTGACATCAACGAAATTTTTGTTTTCGCATTTCAACTTTTTCGGCAGTAAGCATTGCTTTAAAAATTATTGAAAACTTTATTGGTTAACGTCTCGTGATCTATACAATTAGAATGATACAGTAAGTTTTACGTTTTATAATTAAAAACTTGATTTATGATCTTCAAATTATCCAAAAAGAGGTTCGAAATGTGAGAGATCACTCTTCTGTGACCGGTCACTAACACTCGTATTTTTTAAACGGAGAGTTGGAAGAGGGGTTCGAGATGTGACAGATCACTCTTCTGTAACCAGATACTAACAAGTATTTTTTGAAGGGAGAGCTGGAAAAGGCTTCGAGATATGATAGCTCACGATACGTTAACCAATAAAGTTTTCACTATTTTTTAAAGCAATGCTTACTGCCAAAAAAGTTGCAATGTGAAAAGAAATTTGGTTGATGTCAAAATTTTCCGTACTAGAAAATTCAAGTACGGCAAAATTTGCCGTACTAGAAAATTTAAATCCGGCAACAAATGCCGGACTACAAAATTAAAATACGGCAAAAAATGCCGTATCTGTATACACTAAGTATAAAAAAAAAACACATTTCTCTCCTGTTCCATAATAGGGACATGCATTATGGAACACCGGTACAAGAGTCCAAAAGTTGTTTCATAATAGGTACATAAAGGTCGTTCCACTTTTTCATAAATATAATAACTTTGCTTAGACTAAATTAAACTTTTAATATGCGTTTCGCATTCAGAAAAGATCAGCCCGTTTATTGATATAAACATTTTGAAAATATATTTTACTATCGTTCCAAAATTAATGAAAATCTCAAAACCCCCTCAAAATTTGTCTTATGATAGGTACCTTTACCTTATTACTTTTGTACTTTAGATTTTAAAAAGCGTGATCTATAATTTGAAAATTATTAATTTTTAACGATTTAGTTTCACGAACCTAATTTTAGAATACTTCAATTTTAAACGAAGTTTGGAATTTTTCAATTTTTAACGGTTCCATTAGCCTTGGATTAATTATTTTTGAAGCTTACAATTACAAATCATATAATTTTCAGCGTTTTACCTAGGAAAAAAGAACCCATTGAAAAGGCGACTCCGTGAATTGCGTATCTGTCATTTGCAGATTGAGATGTTTCAAACTGAATTGGTTTGCGGCTATGTGAATCGGTCAGTTTCTCGAATGGCTCCATTTCAACCAAAGTCATATTATATCGGTTTATCTCTTTTTGAATGAGACCGATTTTTTTCAGGTTAGGCTGCCATATTTCACATATATATACCATTAAACCATTTCCCTTTCAGGGTAGGCGTGACACTACCCGATTCGGGTAGTGTTTCTAGGTTTTTCTTGTAGTTATAAATAACTACAAGTGTGGGCTCACCACACCCACGATGTGCCAACAGCACTCATGTCAGTATTCTTGAATGGTCACCCATCCAAGTACTAACCGCGTCCAACGCTGCTTAACTTCAATGATCTGACGAGAACTGGGGTTTTCAGCGTGGTATGGCCGTTGGCATGATTTTTAAAATTTATAAATTATTGATAGATTAAGAGAAATCATGCGCAAGGCTACTAAGTTCCTTTTGCTATTTTAGTTCTAGAGGATTTGAAGGCTTTTGTGGCTTATAAGTCTGTCAAAAAAATAATAAAGAGTAAAATTCTGTTAAAACCCAATCGGCGGCAATCTGGAATTCCAGTGACAGATATGCTATTCAAACGACTTCGAAACCCATTCAAAGCAAGTGAATGGATTTTTGTTTCCTGGGTAGGAATAATTAAACTTTGAAGGTTTGCAATATTTGAAATTATTCAATTTTGACCAGTGAAAATAACAGTGAATGTTTTTTTTGTTCAGAAATCTCATTTTTTTAATAATAAAATCTATCCAATCACTTTGAATGTCATTTGATACTGCATGATATGATACCTCCTAATAATTTTTATCATCTTGAAAATTTCTGTAATTTCAATTTAAAATTTTAAGTTTGAATGCGCAATTTTTAAAAAATTTAAGTTTTGAACCCCGAAACAAAAGTTGTTTAGTTTCAAAAGTTTAAATTCGCAAACATTTGTTTCGAATTTTCTTAATTTTGAAATGCTCAATCAGGAACGTTACTAATTTTTTAATGTTTATTTTTTCATGCTACGTTTTTTAATCAGATAAAACTAATTTCAAATTTACAGTTGTTCATACTTTTTTAGAATGGCTGGCCCCTATATGTAATTTTGAAAATTTAGAATTCAGGCTGATGAAAACCCCGGGCCTGGGGAGAATCTCCCAGTCACCTCCTTCCCCCCACCCCTCTCGTCAGGTCTGTATACAGTTCAACAAGTAAGTTGAAGGCAACCTGAAATAACAAGTAATAATAAGGCTTTCATTACCTAAAATTAAGAAGTATACGTCTTACTGAATTTCAGGTTGACTCTGCCTTCATCACGCTCGGTCATTTGCGGTGTTTTATGTGTATCTTAAATTGCCCTGCCGGAAGTAAAAGTATTCAAACGGATAAGAAATTACGTATAGAAGCGGATAGAAATTTTGAATCCATTTTAATGCTCACTTTGCACCCTTTTCAATCATTCGTTATCCGTTATTACATCTTGAAATCCTTATCCACTTGAATAGTTTCAAATACGTGAATTG
>CAKNYM010045425.1:45131-64565 GCA_932195095.1 Andricus curvator
CCCCCCCCCCCCCCCCCCCCCCCGTCGGGCCTGGTTTTGGAGGTTGCCAGTTTTTAAATTTCACTACAGGAAAACAAGCATTCGGTAGAATTTGTACGGATACTATCGTCATCAAGAATTTATTTATGACTCTTTTGATATTAATTATTATAAAAACGTAGTCCTCAAAATTAAAAAAATTAATAAAACCCTTTAATTCTTGGAAATCCTATTAAAATTCCCTCAATCTTATGAAATTCGTTTTTATATTCCTTGAAATATTATAAGATCACTTCAAATCTTTACAATACCTTTAAATCCAATAAAATTTCTTGAAAAATACGTGAAATACTATGAAATCGTATATTTCCTAAAATCCTGGAAAATTTATTAAAATACCTTAAGGGCTTTTAAAAACCCTTCAAATCATTTAAATCTTTGGAAATCTTATTAAATCCGTTAAAATCCTTTAAGAATACCCTGGAATCTTTTTCAATGTCCTAAAACCTCACAATTCCTATAATATCCTTCTAAATGTTCAGAAATTCTAGGAAATTCTTTAAAACCGCATACAATTTTTTGAATTACTTAAAAACATTAGACTCTTTGGCTCTTGTAGACAAGAGCCAACGCCTTTAAAAAAAAAATCCTTTAGGCGTTTATAAATTCTTGGGAATCTTTTAAAGTACCCTTTAAATCCCTTAAAAAACCTTTAAAGTTCTTGCGAAATCTATTCAAAATGTTTGAAAATCTTTTCAAATGTTTGAAAACCTTTGAAATTCCTCAATTCTTCTGAATAAATTCCTTGAAATCCGTTAAAATATAAAATCCGTTGAAATCCCGTGAAATTACATGAAATCTGATGATATTCCTTTAATTATCTTGAAATATTTGAAGCCCTATGAAATCCTTTGTGATCCAGGAAAATGTACAAGCGCCGTTCAGTTACTGCACCCCCACGTCCTTGACAGCATACCGACATCTTTCGCGCGTTGCGTATTTTCTCCGTTTACACTATCCGTGTACTGTCTCCGTGTATTCTTTTGTTTTTGCTGTATTGTAGAGCTCACGTGTGTATAGTGTAGTGGTGTGTATTGTGAGGAGTCGTTGTTCTTGAAGGAAAGAAAAAAGCAAAAATGCCTACTAAGCAGTAAGTGAAATTCTCATTTAAATTTAAAACACTTACATTTTTGATGAAGAATTCATCTTTTTTACATTCTCATCAGAGAAGGTATTAGATTTGTGTAAAATTTGACCCCCTCCGTTTTTGTCAAATGTCCCCGTTTTGAGCTTTCTGAACAACAAAAAAACAGGTTTTCGCGAATGTGTCTGTATGTATGTGGGTGTGTGTGCGTATGTAGATTTTTATTTTGTTAGCACGATAATTTTCGAAAGAATTGACAGATTGGATTGGGCTCTGGTATACTCTTCAAGTGTCCTAAAATGAAGGTCGAGTTCGTTAGCCAGCCATTCTGGATGAAAATTCAGAAACTGAGAGTTTTTTCAAAATGTTTGAGACCATTTTTTTTTGATAAAACAAAAATTACTGGAGTTATAGCATTTACAAAATTCCAAAAAACGAACGAAAATGAGCATTTTAAGCCAAACAACAGACAATACGAAAAAAAAATCAAGAGAAGAAAAATATTTCTTTTTGAACACCCTACAATATTGTTATAAGACTTTTTTAATTTTCTTGAAAAATCGAAAATTCGAATTTTTATCGCACAAAAAAATAATGAAAAATAAAAAATTCCATTTTGCGGTCAAAATATACAAGATACGAAAAAAGATGAATAGATAAAAATTGTGCACTCAAAAAAGATCTACAAATTTGTTATTAATCACTTGTTGATGGGACGCGTAGTTTTTGTTTCATTTGTAAAAAACTGATTTATGAATAAAATAAATTAAATTTTTGGACAAACGACACAAACCACGAAAAAAATTAAAAGACAAAAGTTTTTCACTCAGAAAAGAGCTACACATTCTTCATTGATCATTTTTTGATAAGATGCGTAATTTTTGTTTCAATCGTGAAAAATAACATTAACAATAAAAAAAAAATGTGGAAAAACGACGCAAGGTACGAAAAAAGATGAATAGACCAAAGTTGATCAACCAAAAAAGATCTAAAAATTTGTTATAAACGTTTGTTATAAAAATAAATTTAAAATAAAAAAATTAACTTTTTGGAAAAACGACACACGCTACAATAACATTTTATTTAACAAAATTTTTCGCCTAAATCACATTTACAAATTTTCTTAGAACCACTTTGCGCTAGGATGCATATTTTTGGTTCAAATCGTAAAAACCAACATTGAACATAAACAAATTACAATTTATGGAAAAACGACACAAGTTGCAATAAAATGCATAATAACAAAATTGTTTTTTTATAGGATGCGCACTTTTTTTCAATTATAAAAACAAGACAAGAAAAATACGTCTGTTTTTAATATCAATGCATATTATAAATTGTAATAATATAAATTTATTGAAATTGGTAAGCCCAAACTTGTAGTTTGGGCTCGCGAAGCGCGAGATAAATATATTATCGAGCGCGCGATGACAATGTGCCCGCAAAGCGGGCAGATTTTTTGTTGGAAATTTTATTATTTGGTTCAAAATTGAATTATTTTGTCCGATAAATTGTTCTTGGCTTTTTGCGACCCTCAGTACTAATATTAGTTTTCCGTTTTGTGGCTTTGGGGTCCGTAAATGATGAAGAAGATTGAAATTTTCATCAGACGTTTCGGCTCCATATATGGGCCCTCTTCAGTGATTTATTCTAGAAAAAGTTTATTGGTACATTTCACTTATTCCCTGAGATAGATCTTTGTGCGTCGGCTTTTTTTTATGTAAATAAAATTAATTATTATTGTTCTATATAACTGAAATATAATAACAATAACAGATTTAATGCTTTCACGATGATTCATTATAATAAATTTAAAATGTAAAGCTTTTTCGGGTTTCAGTCGTGTGTGAAACTATGAATCTTGCCGACGTTTCGTGAACATTGCAGTTCACTTCTTCAGGGCTGACCTGAAACTGAAGTTTCAGGTTATGTTGCTCTTATATGGGGACAGCGATTTGTCAAGCTCAGCTTAGAGGGCAGCACCGTGAGTGGAGATATACCTTGTACACAAGAACACCCAAATGCCACAGGCACACCTGTCATTTCGAAAATAGTGCTTGAAGCAATCACCTCAACGCTGCGTTATGAAGGACTGATATAATTCGAATAGCAGACGTTACCACCGTTGGAACCGTCGTCTTGTGTATCTCCACGCGCACTACCCAGCTAACACAGTTACTAGTCTGAGTAGTCACATGCTTGTAACAAGATTCAGAAAACCAGTCACTAGTGGCTTCCCTGATGGTCTTCTTCTTCTTCTTCTTTCTTGTGGCTTCTTAGATACAACGAGCCATGTAATCATTCAAAATAATAGTAATGGTCCAATTCTTCTTAAACGTCTAAGCATTCATCAATTAGAAGGATGTCAGAACCCATTACAGACACTTAAACTCCCAAAGATCCAATAACTGAGAATAACTGAGGTCCTCCCCGAGCGCCTCCCGTGGCAGATGCCTCCACTCGCCCCAAACCAGCATGGGATAAGGAAGGAGGGAAGGCACAACACACAGGTCAATTTACGCCACAGCACAGTTCAAACTATTAGGCCAGGACCCCCCCCCCCCCCAGGAACCGCCCCAGCGCACCAACCGACTCAGCGGAAGGAATAAAAATAATCTCGTTAATATCCAGTTGTTCAATTGAAGGCAAGTCCGGGAATCTCAGCCTGATATGCCGGAAAAACTCGGACCTGCGCGCAGCGAGCCGAGGGCACTGATACAGGAGATGACTCAGGCTCTTGATCTCGGCGCCACACTCGCAGCTCACAGGTACACTCCACCCCATCCGGTCGAAATGATCCCCCGCACAGATATGTGAAGATCTTAGTCTGGTGACTAGATTGATATACCGTTTCGGCAGGCCAATTCCCCGGAACTATGGCCTAGATGTTTTAACGTTTACATGCCCAAAGTATTTCGCCCTCGAGCCCCCCGCCCCCCATAAGGTTAGCATAGGAGAGCTCTTGTTCCGTGCTGGAGCAAGCTAAGAATGATCATAAACAATACAGATGTAAGGAATTGTCGGGCGGGTATCAAGTAATGCATAGAATTAAAGTTCCTAAAATACACAACTAAATAAAACGAGGGCCGTGTAAAACTCGGAGAACTGAGAACCTCATCAGAGAGAGGTAACGCTCTGAGGCACAAAAATGACCCTCTTCTATAGAAATTAAATAATCCTATCAGGTGAAGATTCAGTTAAGAACCACCCTGACCAGCCTATATTATCCAATCCTTCTAGTTTAACTAGAATCAAGTTTGTCGCCGAGTAACAGGTAACTAGCGGATAGCCAGTATATGAAATTAGGCGTAGTTTTAAAATTAATCATCGACATATGTACAATATAAAGCAATTCCTTAACGTAGCAAGTAATAGTGATAGTACTAATAGAGGTTCAAAAATTCCAATTTAAATCTATTTCACTGGGGGAATTCTCAGACGAACCGCAAATCTGGAAGAGAAACTGAAACTGATTCCTTTACAATTTAAGATTTATCCCAGACCTACACTCATTTTTGAGATTATGTATATATAGTTCCGCCTCTTGTGAGAACCATCTACTGCTTCTTGTATAATTAAGACTAAATTAGACTTAGAATTAAGTGAATATCAAAAAACTAGAATATGCTTAACAGGCGTACCACTAAAGTTAACATTCAAAGTGCTGAATAAATAGTAATTTAACGCAGAAAGGAGTAATAATAACAATAGTGTCTTACGATTTCAATTTAAAGTTTAAACCCACAGAAGCGCTTTGCAAAGTATAATTCAGATTTAAAGTTCGATCCCATTGGGGCTATATACAAATACTTTTAATTTATTCAAGAAAAGACACACACAGAGAAAACCAAAAACTATTATATGGAAACAAGTGTCTTTTTAAAATTACCTCCAAAATGCAGGATAAGGCAATCACACATATAATTTCCTTCCTTTGCGAAAATTATCTAGTGCATCCTTATGCAACTGTGAAAAGATTAGACATAGGTTAAAGAATAAAAAAGTAACTAGATTATGTGGAACAAGTGTATCTTTAAAGTTAAAATTCAAGGAGCAAAATAACACAGCCAAAAGTAACGAAGACATAAATTATTTATAATTCAGATTTAAAGTTTTAATCCGATTGGGGCGATTTGCAAATGGTTTTAAATTATTCAAAAATTGAGGCAGAATAGCAGATAAAACAAATAACTAGCATATAAAAACAAGTTTAACCTATAAAGTCACCACAAAACACACCACACGCACAGAGAAAAAAACAAAAAATATTATATGGAAACAAGTTTCTCTTTAAAATTACCTCCAAAATGCGGGATAAGGCAATCACACATATAATTTCCTTCCTTTGCGAAAATTATCTAGTGATCCTTGTGCAACTATGAAAAGATTAGACATAGGTTAAAGAATAAAAAAAGTAACTAGATTAGGTGGAACATGTGTATCTTTAAAGTTAAAATTCAAGAAGCAAAATAACAAGGCCAAAAGTAACGAACGCAGAAATTATTTATAATTCAGATTTAAAGTTTTAATCCCATTGGGTTTTAAATTATTCAAAAATTGAGGCAGAATAGCAGATAAAACAAATAACTAGCATATAGAAACAAGTTTAACCTTTAAAGTCACCACAAAAATGCAAAATAAAGCAATCACTTGACGTACCCAGTAGGAGTGATAACAAAGATTAGTTTATAAGTTGGACATAGGTTAACGAATATAAACAAATAACTAAATTATGTATAACAAGTGTATCTTTAATGTTAAAATTCAAAAAGCAGAATAACGCCGCCAGGAGTAATAATAACAAAAATTATTTGTACTTCAAATTTAAAACTTTAATGCCACTGGGGCGATTTGCAAAAGGTTTTAAAGCAATCACATATATAATTCCTTCTTTTGCAAAAATTATCTAGTGCATTCTTGTACAACTAGGAAAAAGTTATATATAAGTTAACGAATAAAACAAATAACAAATTATGTAAAAAAAGTGTATCTTTAAAGTTAAAATTTAAGAGCAGAATAACACGGCCGAAAGTAATAAAACAGAAATATTTACAATTCGAATTAAAAGTTTGAATCCCACTGGGGCGATTTGCAAATGGTTTTAAATTATTCAAACATTAAGACAGAATAACAGTTAAAACAAATAACTAGAATATGGAACAAGAGTATCTTTTAAGATTACCTCCAAAATGCGGGAAAAAGCAATCGCTTAACGTACCCAGTAGGAGTGCTAACAGAGATTAGTTTATAAGATCAATGTGAAATTCAGCATCACTAAGGCGATTTGCAGCTAAACAGTGAAATTGAAAGCTACCCGGTAACAAGGAGTTCATTGGAACGCATTGGAACGTTTCAATGCGTTTTAATTGCATTTTTGTCTGAATGCTTATTAATGCGCCAGGCGCAATGAAACGCATTAAAATGAAAACTTAAAATGAACAGCATTAAAAGGCATTGGCATGAATGTGAAGTTAATGAAAGGGCATTTAATGGCATTGAAATGAAGGAAACTGAGTATATGCTACATAACGGAATTAATATTTGTGAGCTTCAATGCGAAACGCGATATCAACTTGAAAATTTGGGAAACTAAATAAGAAACACTAAGAAACGTTTGTCTGGGCCTAAAATTTTATAATTATGAAAAAAGCAAACTAAAAAATTTTCAAAAAAATTTTTTTTATAATTATAAAAATTTAGGACCAGACAAACGTTTCTTAGTGTTTCTCATTTGATTTCCAAAATTTTCAACTCGATATCGCGTTTCGTGTGAACGTAAGTTGGTTTTGAAGAAAATGTAAAAAAAAATTTTGAGGTTACGCTCACATGGCCTTAAATTGAAAAGCTTTTCAACTTACCTGCTAAATTTAATATTACTCCCTCTTGTATGTCGGCCTTTCCGCCGTTATTCAGAGAGACGAGGATGTGGTATGTTTGCGATGGAGAATGCTTCGCGGCATCATATTTTTTTATTCTTGACGTATGAACTTTTGTTGAAATGTTACGCGAGAGTAAAGTCACATACGCGAACATCTTGCAGTTATTATTAAAAAGTATCAGAATGCGAGAATAAACCACAACGAAATACTATGACCATACTCACTTTTCGGCTACTACATCACTTTCGCGTCTGTTCCTCAGTTCCTATATGGTTCCTATTCTTCTTAAATGGCATTAGCCTTGTCAATGCAATCTACCGCAGAAGGCATTGAATGGCATTCAACTGAAAAGATCTCGAAACAGCATTGAATGGCATTAACCCGATCCAATACTTTGTGTCATGAAAGGCATTGTATGGCATTCAAGTGGGTGGCTCGGCGAACCGCATTAAATAGCATTAACGCCAATTCACTTAACAGCATTACCATGACGTCAGTTTAATGCCTTTTTATTTGTGCGCATTGAAAATGATTGGAACGAGACAAGATTCAAGCCATAAAACGCATTTAATGGCATTTCGGACAAAAATGCAATTAGTACGCATTTCAAGGCATTGAAGTGTCTACTTTTTTAAATGCCACTCTATGCGTCTCAATGAACTCCTTATTACCGGGTAGTACCAATTCTTTTATAGGTTAAGATTCATCTAGGACCTACACTCGTCATTATAATTACCAATATATAATTTTCTTCCTTTGCAAAAATTATTTAGTGCTTTCTTGTACAATAACTAGGAAAAAGTTAGACGTAGGCTAACGAATAAAACAAATAACTAAATTAAGTATAGCAAATGTATCATTAAAGTTAAAATTCAAAAAGCAGAATAACACAGCCAAAAGTGATAATAACAATAATTATTTAAAATTCGAATTTCGAGTTTAATTCCACTGGGATAAAATTCAAGAAGCAAAATAACACAGCCAAAAGTAACGAACACAGAAATTATTTATAATTCAGATTTAAAGTTTTAATCCCATTGGGGCGATTTGAAAATGGTTTTAAATTGTTCAAAAATTGAGACAGAATAACCGTTAAAACAAATAACTAGTATATGGAAAACAAGTGTTTCTTTTAAAATTTCCTCCAAAATGCAGAAAAAAATAAATCACTTAACTTAACCAGCAGGAGTGATAACAAAGATTAGTTTATAAGATTAATTTAAAATTCAGCATTATCTAATGCATTCTTGTACCACTAGAAAAAAGAGTTAAACAAGGGTTAACGAATAAAACAAATAAATTTGAAGTCTGATTAAGCCAGAAAGTAGCCCTAATTTTCTTGAGTAGGCAAATAGTTTTAGAACAAATGCAAATATTATTGATCTCCGCCAAAGCCCTGGAAATCGGAATCAGTCTCCTCCAGAGGGTCCCCATTAATAGAGAAGGGCCTTTCTTTGCCCAAACTAGATAGAGCCCTTCGAATTTGCTCGCTGGTTCGATTGTTGACCTCCAGCAATTCGTTAGCCAGTTCTCTAAAGGAATTATGTGAATGCCTAGATAAATCGAGAGCAGACGGGGATAACGTCAATGATCCACTCTTTGATTGTGTCGTTTCGCGAGGGGGAGAAGGGATTGGGGCCAAGGGAGAGAGATCAGGGGGAGAAGCTAACGAGTTACGGCTCCTTGGACGGGAAGTCCCCATCTCCTCCAGCCCTCTCTCCGCCTCATCATAGCCACAATTGTTCCAAAATCTGTATCGCATGATCTCAAATTCATATGCATAGACTCTGCATTCCCGAGAAGAGGCCAAGTGTTGTCCCCGACAGTTGGAACAATGGGGGAGACTTAGTCTGTCTGACAGCCGTCGGTCTTGTGAAAACCAGTACAAAACTCACATATTGGCCGTGATGCCCTGCATTGATCCGACGCGTGACGAAATCTCTGGCAATGAAAGCATCTTCTGGAAGGGGGGATGACAGGAGTTAAGTTAAATATAAAATTGGAGATCATGAGAGTACGTGGAATTTCTGAGCTGGAGAACACGAACTCCACTCTCTCGTTCGGCGACCCATCACTATTTGTCCTGGGTCTTACAGAAACAACCGATTTCAAAGATTCCGGGGACATTCTGTCAACCAACTCCTGAACCGAATATCTGGTAGATATTTCATTGGCAAAAGCCTTTTTCACCGTTAGAGATGGAGGAATGTACACATTGTATCCCATTCCTTTAAAAACGGGGGAGGTAACCAGGGTATTAACATCCAACCGGTCAGAGCAGAAAATCTTTACACGGTTTTGACCATTTCTGTAGATCTGACACGGTTTTGCCAGCACCCTGTCAATCTTGTCCGATAACTCAAGAGGATCATACCTGCCTACATTCCTGCCCTGTACAGTGCTCTCAAGGAAAACCATATAAGGAGGAGGAGTAGAGTCTGGATATAATGAAATCGAAGAGGCTCCCGGGTTGGACCAAAATAGAAATTCCTCAGGGAACGGCTCCGTGGAGCCAATGTTTCTAGAGGTATTAGTCGGACGGGAAGCTGTTTGATCCTTCTGAGAGGAGAAGGGGGCGGCAAATGAAGATGAGCGAGTTAGATCCCTACCTTCACTATAACTGCTAGATTGTTGAATATTATCAGAGGTACTGGGAGTAGATAACAGATTATGGATGTTCACATTAGGATCAGAGGGGCCCTGAGTTGAGGGCAGCGAAGCTGGTAGAAAAGTGGGCTCCTCAAGACGAACCTCCGAAATTTGACCCACAACACCCTGGAGAAGCAAACTTTCATTCCCCGTGTCCGTCTTCTGTTCCTTAAAACCCTCTTCCGGGCGAGGAGAAAAAGAACCTCGCCTTTTTTTATTCTTACCCTTACCACTACCGCTTGATCCGCCCCTAGAGGAGGGAGAGGCACGAGTGGGACGCGATGTCACCGAAGAGCCGCCAGCCTCCCCATCGCTGACATTTGCATTCCCATAACCGCGCCCACGGCTACTGGAACCGGAGTTATTTCTGCGAGTCCCCGGTCCTACGCTCACACGACGTCCAGGGGCATCGGATCCCGCCGAAGTATAACCCGACATGGCGCCGAGATCAGAAAACAAACCTGCAAAAAGGTCTAATTACTACCAAAAAACATACATGTCAAATATCGAAATATTACTAGTGTGCCTATATAACTAAATACTGAAGAAAATCATATATATGGGGCATAATTTCTGAAGTGTACCCACCTCGAAAATGAAAGTTGTCCGATCGGGCTAAAAATTGGCCCAATTGTAGTCCTATTAGATAGTACTCCTCACACTAAAAATTAATTCATTTTGATAATTATTTATCAAAGTGGAGGGGGTACAATTTTGTGTTTTTTAAGAAAAGCTTTACTTTCAAACGTTTGTAACTTTTGTCCTATTGCCTTAAACAAAATTTCACTTAAAATATTTTCGATAGATTTTTTCACACGCTTTCTGTTGGTAATAATGATTTTTGAAAAAAATCAAAATTTGACCCAAATTTTCAAAAATCAAAAATAAATTTGACTTTTTTTCAAACTTGGGCACTTTTTTTTCTTTAAAATATTTTTAAACGAAAGCTGAGATTTTTTCCTATAAGACCTTCAATTTTCAGAGTGGCAAATTAATTTGTCTTTGAGTAATAGAACGATACGTAAACAAGATGCCGTGATAGGGCGGGTGGCGCGCGATTTTCCCTAGTGCGCTCACGCCGAGGATCGTTGTGCAACGCTTTAGTGCCAGTTTTTTAAGTTAAGTAATATTACATGGTAATATTATCTGTCTTTCTGTTCGATTTTTTGGCGATAGTTTCAACAGTTGTTTTCTTTGCAGGATTCTTTTGCGGTTTTTGTTTTTTGCCATTCGAGAAGATGTCGTATTTCTCAGAGGACGAAAACTTCTTGATTTGAAGTTTTCCGTCTTGAGTGGAAATGAAAGCGTGGTACTGTAATGTATCTGGCATCATGACAGCTTTGTCAAATCTGGTTTTCAGTCACTCGGTGGCTAAGGCGTGATTTTCTTTGCTGCTGAAAAAAATTTCGGTTTCCTTACAGTTACTGTTTGCCCACTGAAACAAAGCATGGAGAGTGAGCATGTGATGTTTCGGAGAACATTGTAAGCTTGAACGTACTGCTTGTCTCTTTATATTCGCTCCTATACCATCACATGCACCCTTACCATGAGATGTTCCATGGAAGTGCCATTCAGCTTGGATACCAAAATCTTCTTCATGGACTTCGAGATTAACAAAGCTACTCCTATTTTTGAAATTTTGCCCTGTACCATCAGTGAAATAGTAGATTTTACTTGGCCTGAAATGAGTTTTCAAGTATTCTACTATTATCTTTTGATACTCGTGAACAGCCACCATGTCATGAGCTAAATTATCATTGCGCTACATTCTGGATTATGAAGGCGTAATTCTCAGCAAAATCGACGCAAATCAAAACCTCCCCAGGCAATAAATTTTCCTTCAGGTTTTTGAAGAAAAATGTAAATGTAAAAAAAAATGTAAATTTAAAAGATGTATATTCTCACTTCTAATTTTTAAAGCATATTCCCAATTAATTTTACACTTACCGTAATGCAGGCCTTTGTTAATTCACCCTGAAAATGCAGAGAACAGTTATTCTAGCAGCATATAATATTACTTAACTTAAAAAACTGGCACTAAAGCGTTGCCACAAAGATCCTCGGCCTGAGCGCACTAGGGGAGATCGCGCGCCACCGGCCCTATCACGGCATCTTGTTTACGTATCGTTCTATTACTCAAAGACAAATTAATTTGCCACTCTGAAAATTGAAGGTCTTACAGGAAAAAATCTCAGCTTTCGTTTAAAAATATTTTAAAGAAAAAAAAAAGTGCCCAAGTTTGAAAAAAAGTCAAATTTATTTTTGATTTTCGAAAATTTGGGTCAAATTTTGATATTTTTTCAAAAATCATTATTACCAACAGAAAGCGCGTGAAAAAATCTATCGAAAATATTTCAAGTGAAATTTTTTTTAAGACAATAGGACAAAAGTTACAAACGTTTGAAAGTAAAGCTTTTCTTAAAAAACACAAAATTGTACCCCCTCCACTTTGATAAATAATTATCAAAATGAATTAATTTTTGGTGTGAGGAGTACTATCTAATAGGACTACAATTGGGCCAATTTTTAGCCCGATCGGACAACTTTCATTTTCGAGGTGGGTACACTTCAGAAATTATGCCCCATATGTGAGCACTACAAGAGACCCGCCCCTTGCAAGTAAAATTAAATTCTAAAGAAACATTTATAAAGCACTAAGCTTCATCAATAAAATTGGAAAATCACACTTCACAACAACCCTTTCAATCAGCGCCCTCGGAGAAAAAAAAGCATTTTCTTATAATGCATGTACGGTGTACACCAAGTTTTCTAAAAGAAAAGAAATTTAAAAAAAAAAGCCAAAACAAAGCTGGGTTGTAACCTAAATCTACCCTGAGAAGGTGAACGAAAGCTTTCTTTCAAAACATTTCCAATGATTTCCTAAAATTCCGAAAAAGAATGTAAAACCAGATAATTAAATTTTTAACGAAAAACGTTGAATTTTTTCTAAAAAAAGATGAATATACCGCCAACACTTGAGCAGTTAAAGTTTAAAATAAAAAATTAACTTTCAACAATAAAAGATCGAATTTTCAACAAAATAGTTCAATTTTCAACCAAGAAGTTGAATTTTCAACTAGAATTATGAATCTTCAACTGAAATAATAAAATTTTCAGTTAAAAAATTAATTTCAACCAAAGAAAAGAACGATTTTTTAAAGAAATAGTTCAATTTTAAACCAAGGAGAAGAATTCTCAATGAAAGATGTAATATTCTTTAAAGATAGATTGATGATTGTCCAGCAGACGAACATACAAAATTAAATTTATTTTACAGTAATAAGCAATAATGGAAACAATTAAAACAGAAATTAAAACAACAATGCTTTTAGAACATTTTGAATTATTTTTTGTGCAGAGTTTTTCTTTAAGAAACAAACTGCATAGGGAATAATGTTCGCATTCAACCAGATTGAAGTAGAAACTTATCGCGCAATTTGAACAATTCAGTTGAAGGGTTGCAGTACAGAACTAGATAACCATAGGATTTTTTTAGGAGAGCGAAATAACATTCAGTAAAATCGACATCACCATTTAAAAATAAAACAGAACTTTACTCCTAAGCTGAATGAAAATATCCAGTTCCGAAAAATAGAATGTCGAAGTTTACAATCTCAAAGTGACATATGAACCTAAAATTGGAACAGGCTTGTTTTCGGATAATACAACATGTATTTGATTTTTTAAGGATTTTTGGTGCAAAAACCCATTTCCGGGAAAATGTTAATTATCGAGTTATGGAAAGGGAGACCGGCAATTGTTAATTGTATTTTCGTTCACAATTTTTGTAATAAAACCTTAGTATTAATTTGCCACAGCAGTAATATTTGACGTTTTGCCGTTTTCAAGAAAATCGACTTCGAAATATCCGCCACAACCCATAGTTAGTTTGGCGAAACATACTTTAAATTGGAAGCGGTAGCGCTTCTGCTTCTTAGCCGAAAGGTTGTGTGTTCGATTCTTCGCTGTCTACACTTTTTTTATTTTATTTTTCATTTATTAAATGTTTATAAATTTAATTTCCTTCTAAAATCTTTGTAAATTATGCTAATAATAATTGTTATAATGCCTCTTTCCCAGAAAAACAGATTTTTAAAAACTTTACCATGTGTTTCGCAAACAAATACTAAGGTAATGAGCTTTCATCACAAAAATTGTGAACGAAAATAAAATAAACATTTGCCGGTCTCCTCTTGTGAATACCTTCAGTTTGAAGTTCCGAACGGAGACCATTTCAAAATGAACTCGAAAATCCGAAATGGTAACAGTTATGGAAAATCCGAACTGAAACTACTTTAAGATGAATTCGGAAATCCGATTACATTACAGTTGATAATGTTCACATTGAACCGGATTGGCGTAGGAACTTAGTTCAAAATTTAAAAAGTTCAGTTTGTAAATCCGAACTGAAACTAGTTGAAAATAAATTCGGAAATCCGATTAGATTATAATTCTTAATGTTCAGATTGAACCGGATTGACGTAGGTACTTAGTTCAAGATTTGAGAAGTCCAGTCTAGAAATCCGAACTGAGACCAATTCAAAATGAAGACGGAAATCCGAATTGATGACAGTTACAGAAAATCCGAACTGCAACTACTTTAAGGTGAATTCGGAAATCCGATTAGATTACAGTTGATAATGTCCACATTGAACCGGATTGACGAAGGAACTTAGTTCAAGATTTAAGAAATTTAGTTTGGAAATCCGAACTGAGACCAATTCAAAATGAACTCGGAAATCCGAACTGATAACAGTTATGGAAAATCCGAACTAAAACTAGTGGAAAATGAATTCGGAAATCCGATTAGATTATAGTTGTTAATGTCCACATTGAACCGGATTGACTTAGGAACTTTGTTCAAAATTCAAAAAGTTCAGTTTGGAAATCCGAACTGAAACTGGTTTAAAATTAATTCGGAAATCCGATTAGATTACAGTTGATAATGTCCACATTGAACTGGATTGACGGAGGACCTTAGTTCAAGATTTCAGAAATTTAGTTTGGAAATCCGAACTGAGACCAATTCAAAATGAACTCGGAAATCCGAAATGATAACAGTTATGGAAACTTCGAACTGAAACTAGTTGAAAATGAATTCGGAAATCCGATTTGATTACATGTGAGTGATGTCCAGATTGAACCAAATAGATTTTCTAATCGGCAATTTTTTTCAATTCGGCAGCCGAATTGAAACTTACTGAACCAAACTGATACTGATAGAATATCAATCCGGTTCAAATGGTCCTTTTATATAGGGAGACAAGGAGAAAGTATGGAGGGAAAAATTGGCGGGAAAGTTATAAGTTAGAAGCAGGAATTTGGAGCGCATGCACGTTGCTGAACCGTTGCGGACGATGGAAGCAGTTTACAGTTTTGAATTTGTCCTTGCGGATAACCTCCAAACTTACCGATTTCACTTTTCGCATACACTGGTGAATTCATGAGGTCTGAGATTCCATAGAAATGCTTAATTTCTCGCCATCCAGCAGCAGTAGAGCAGCAAAAAAAGCCAGCGAAAAGCGCAAAAGAAAAAGAAACTTTCCAGGCGAGCATTAAAGTTCAATATGCCAAATTTACCTTATCTCAAAGTCAAATGTCCGTCAAGACAGCCCGTTTCCAGAGACTCTTTGTACAAATTCAGGATAAATTTTGCGGGCTTATACCTCACAAATAGCCACAATAATGTAAAAATTCCATTTAGAAGAACACTGTTCACGACTTAATAGTTCACCATATCATTTTATGGTTCCATAAATCACAGCTGGCAAGACAACGCGACGCCGAGAATATCAATAAAAATCCACATACAGACTTAACACAACCGACCGCTTCCAACGCTGAGAAGCGAATCTTCCCTGATGGTCACCTAGTGACAATATATTTCCCACTCAAAGCAATAACATGTTACAAGCGAAGCAGTAGGTAACATTAATCACATGCTTGTAACAAAGCGATGTTTGGAAACGCAACGTGCAATTACAGCTTAACCTCAAAATATACAGCGTTTCGGAATTATAATTATTAATACTCTTGCAAAAATGTTGGAAAAGGACATAATTGAATGATAAATAATTTCCAGGAAAGTGAAATAATATGTGAACATATCTTTTATAAAGGAAATACCAAGATTTATCAGCTGAACCCTTACGAAAAAGAAATTAAATTAGAGGTTAGAACCAAATGTATATGTTCAAGTAAAAATTAAATATTAAATTTCAAATAATTAAGTAAAATATTTGTATTCTAATGAATTCTTTCTATACAAAAAAGTGTAATTATTACTACGTTCAATCATAGATTAACCTAAAAATATACAGCGTGTCGAAATAAAAATAATTAATACTCTTGCAAAAATGTTAGAATGGGACATAATTAAATGATTAATAATTTCCGGGAAAGTGATATAATATTATAGACTTCCAAATTGATAAAATAACATATGGACACATATTTTATAATCGAAATAGCGAGATTTTTCAATATAAACTTTACGGAAAAGAAGCGACATTAGAGGTTAGAAACAAAATGTATATGTAAATAAAAATGAAATATTAAATTTCATGTAATTAAATAAAATATTTATCTTCTAATAAATTCTTTCTATACAAAGTAAGTGTAATTATTATTATTATGTTGTAAATATAAAGCTGCCTTCAAAAGATTTCCATAATAGATATATACATATATATTCTATACAATACGTCTTTTATCAATAACAACATGCAGCAATACGCAGCAATTAGAAGCTTTTTAAGAATTGTGAAAGGGTAACAAAAAAAAGTTTTCGAGGTTCCTCGGGAAATGGAAAATGATTTTTTATTTCGAAAAATTAATTTTCAGAAAATATTTCGTAAGATTTCAAAAGATTCCCAAAATTGTCAAAAAAAGAATCTGGACGGTTTTTCAATGAAATTTTTTTAATTTTGTAGGATTTTTAAAATATTTTAGGAAAAATTCGAATCCGTTTAAAATATATTTAGATGTTTTAAAATAATTTGCAGATTAATTTGAAATTTGAAAAGATTTCAAACAATTTTAAACAAAATGTAGATTTTTGAAGATTTTGGAACAAAATGTTGCAGTTTTTTAAAGGATTTTGAAATAAAATGTTGAAGTTTTTTAAGCATTTCAACAGGTTTTAAGATAATCAAATTTTTTTCTTGATATTCCTCGAAAAATTATTTTTTATTTGTAAAAAATAATTTACAGGGAATATTTAAAAATATTTCAAAGCAAAAACAAATTTTTATGTATGAATAAGAATTGAACAGAAATTCAATCATTAATTAATATTTATTTGAAACTACTAAAAATATGATGTACTTTCTAATTTAAACTCGAATTTAAAAACTGTTTAGTTAAACAAAATTTTAATCGTTTAACTCTTTAATGTTTCTAGCTTAAAATTGCTTCAAATGATATAATTTAGAGAATTTACAAGTTTATTGATTCATTCTTCAATTTGCAGCTTTAAACACGATAACGTGGATTTATATTTTTTTAACTGAATCTGAATCATTGAACTGTACAATTTATAAAAGTTAAACAAATGTTATTTTGCAGTATAAATGCATTTAATTAAAATTTTGTTAATTAAAAAGTGTTAATAGGTTTCATTTTATACGTTTAAATAATTGAGCGTTTAAGTGCATAAATTTTAATTTCAATTTTAAAAGTTTATAATTCAAGAGTTTTTGAATTTTATTGACCGTACAAAAGAGAACGGGGAAGTAAATATTATCAGTTTGTTTGTATGTTATATAAATGTAATTTTTTTAAGATTCTTGAGAAAGTTCAAAACGATTTTTGAAGATTTCAGATGTATTGAAAAACAAACTAGAAAATTTTGATGTAATTTTTTTTTTATTATAGGATTTTACAAAAATGTAGGAAAAAATCGGTTCCGTTTAAAGGATATTTAGGACTTTTAAAAGTTTGAAAGAAACTAAAAATTATTTTATAAATTTTCAGAAACCTTTTCAAGTTTTAAAATATTTTTAATCTCTTCAAAACTTCTAAAATTCCTAATTATATTTCAAACTGACTCAAATTTTGCTTGATATTTGGAAAAATCTTTCAAAATTAAAAAAATTGCCTTTAAATCTTGCATATTTTTTTCGACATTTTTAACAACCTTTTGAAATCTGTTGAAATTATCTTTAAAAATTAATTTTAAAATAAAATAATTATTTCAAATTTTCGAATCAAAATCTTCCTAAATCTACATTTTGTTAAAAATTTTTAAAAATATTTTCAAAATAAAAATTACTTTTAAGTCTTTTTAAAACTTGTACACTTCCTAAATATTTTTTTAAATGATTCGATTCTTTTTTTAAATTTTTCAAAATTAAACAAATTGCCTTAAAATATTCCAGATGCTTTTTTGACATAAAAATCATCTGAAATTTTGCTAACAATCTTAAGAATTTTTGTTACTCTCTTAAAAGCTTTCAAAATTCTCAAGATGTAAATTATTTTCTAATCTTTTCAAAACTTTTGAATATCTGTTGAAACAATTTGTTTTTCCTACAATTTTTCAAAATTCTGCAAAAATTAAAAAAATTGTCCCATCATTTTCCAGATTCTTTTTCGACATAATTTTAAATGTTCAAAAGTTAAAACTTAAAGTTAACCTTTCAAGATAAAACCGAAATCATTTAAAATTTTACCAGAAATATTATTGTCAGTACCAGTAATTTTTTGGTTGCCGCTAGCAGTGAGGTAGCAAAATGTTAAAAACAGAATTATTTCCCAATTTTAATAGGTCATTTACAATAAAAATTTTCTTTTTTATTAATACTGCTTAGGAACATTTAGAAATGAATTTTATTTTTTAAGTTACTTTTAGTCTACAATAATATAATTTTAAATCTTTCGATTTTAAATGATTTAGATTCAAAATTTGGTGTTTTTAGAAATCACACTTATTACACTAAATTCTATTACACTAATTGAAAAAGTTGTACAATATCATAGACTAGAAAAACATTTTAAACCATTATGTTTTTTGAATAAAAAAAATTGATTTGATTTTATATAATTTCGACTGACTTAAAATTAACGTGTTCAATTTAAAAAAATACATCTTGAAACCAGTTTAATTAAAAAAGTTGATATTGATTAACTTAGAAACTTGTCAGTTTTAAAATTTTAAAGATGTATGTATTAACAACGTTTAGTTTTTGTACCATTTTGAAGAAGTTTTAGTATCCAATATTTTAATTCTGATTCTTTTAATTTTAAATTATTCAGATTCAAAATTATGTGATTCTCGAAATTACACTTATTACAACCAATTTCATTAAACTAATTTCAAAAAAAAGTTTGAAAATATCAAAGCCTACAAAAACATTTTTAATTTTCAAATTAGTTTTCAAACAAAAAATTGGATTTTATTTAATTTCGACTGATTTAAAATGTTGGTGTTTAATTTCAAACAATTTGAAACCAGCTTTATTTAAAAATATGATACTGTTTAACGTAAGAACTTGCCAAATTACAAAATTCAAGGATACTTGATTATCTACAACTTTTATTTTTGTACAATATTTTAATTTTGAATCTTTGAGTTTAAAATTATTCAGACTCAAAATTTTGGGTTTTAGAAATTACACTGATCAGCCTTTTGCTTTTTTAGAAAATTATAGAAGTAGTATAACTATGACAGTTCTGTGACAATTTGGTCGGTAAAACAGTGACCGGTAATTTACCGACAGGCGCTAATGGTTAGCTTCCGTGCTAAATTACCGACAGTCGTTTCCATATCCATAACCGATAGTG
>CAKNYM010045426.1:0-23618 GCA_932195095.1 Andricus curvator
CTCAACGGTCTTTCAACGGTTTCCGAACGGTGCATTTTCGTAAGGGGCGGTTAGTGGGGAGAAGGGGGATATTGACAGTAGCGGTGAAGAGACGTTAGAGACGCCGACCAGGGGGTCGACGCCAGAGCGAAGGGATTCAGGTACGGGCCATCAACGCGGGAGGCCCTCTAACCTACAGCGCCTTAAAAAGCTAGGCAGCGCGGGTTTGAATAGGAGTTTGGACGAATGGCGAAAAAAAGTGAGCGCGACCAGTAGTGAAAGGGAAGAAAAAAGAAAACGAGAGGAAGGGGACGATGAATTAGAAAGGGACAAGGAAAGCAAGAAGGTTAGGAATAAACTCACTAAACGGAAAACACCAGAAAGAGATAGGGGGGGCCGGAGGAATTTTTGACAAACTAGAGGCTCTCATAACAGGTTTCAGAGAGGAAATAAGGAAGAGACTGGATGATATGAATAGGGATATGAATAGGCAGGGGAAAGACGTAAGGGCGAAGTGAGAAAAGTAAGAGAAAAGTGGGCAGAGTGGGATAAACTCTGGAAAGAGGGGAAGGATAAGGTATGAGGTAAATTAGAGAGTATAGAGAATAGACAGAAAGTGGATGAAGAAAAGAGAAATAGTCAGATGAAACAGTTGGAAGAAAGGGTAAACAACTTAAAAATGAGGAATGAGCATATCGGGAAAGAAGCAGAGGGTGCGGAAATAGGAGAAGGGAGTAGTAAGAACGTGCAAAATGAGAATGAAAGATTAAAAAAGAGACTAAGTGACATTGAAAGGAGATTGGAAGGGGAAGAAAGGGCAAAGAGAAAAAATAACATAGTAGTTAAGGGATTGACAATAGAGAGTGAAAAAGGGGAAGTGGAAATCAAAAATCTTCTGAGAGATATTGGAGTTCAGGTAAGGGTAGAAGGAGTTAAGAGAATAGGTGGGACGAAGGAAGGAAAAGAAGGAATGTTTATAGTAAAAGTAGGGAGTGAGGAAGAAAAAAAGAAAATTATGGAGAACAAAAAATTATTGAAAGGAAGAAGGGAAAGAATTGAAGAGGATTTCACATGGAGGGAGAGGAAAAGGAGATGGCAGATAGAGCAGAGGGCATGGGTAGAGAGGAAAAAGGGGCGCATGGTATGGATAGGGAGAGACAGATTATGGATAAATGGGGAGGAATGGTTCTGGGACGAGGAATTAGAAGAAATAAGGGAAAAGGGAAAAAGAGTTGAGAAAGGTAGAAAAAAGGAAGATGCAAAAGAGGTTAGAGATCAAACAGAGGGGTTTCCAAAAAGCAAGGCGGAAGAAAAGTGAGAAGGATAGGTGAGGGAAGGGAGGAGAAAAACGTGAAAATAGCTTTCTGGAATGTTTCAGGCTTGAAGAACAAGAATGAAGGTTTTTGGCGGGAGTTAGAAAAGTGGGATGTGATTATGATGAGTCAAACCTGGGTCGATGAGAAGGATTGGAAGGGGCTGAAATGGAGGTTACCTAAAGGTTATGTGTGGACAATGCAAGAAGCAAGAAAGGAACGCGTTAAAGGTAGAGCGATGGGCGGCATGGTCTCAGGGGTGAGAAAAGAATGGGCAATAATGGTTTTGATAGGAGGTGACTTGAATGCCTGGACTGGCGAGCAAGGGGGAGGGACTTGGGATAAAGAAAAGGAAACCTACATAAGGAGCTCCAAACATAGGGAGATAGACCGGGAGGGGAGGAGATTACTAGACGTAATAGGAGAAACAGGATGCTTTATTTGTAATGGCAACATGAAAGGAGATGAAAAAGGAGAGATCACGTTTCTAGGTAAGGGAGAAACAGTAATAGACTACATCCTGGCGGAAGAAAGAATGAGGAATATGATAGGCAGTATGAATGTCGGGAATGAGATAGGGTCTGAGCACTTTCCAGTAATAGCTACACTGAAAGGTGGCGTCTATAAGCGCGGCAGAGGGAGAAAGGAAAGAGGGCGAGAAAGTAACACGAAAATGGGAGTCTGGGGGGTAGATAAATTAAAAGAGTTTAAACAAAAAATGAAAAAGCAGAATGTTAGGTATGAAAAGGAGGAGGGAGTAGACTCGTTAATTGAAAGGTTGAAAGGGTCGATCGAGAAGGTAAGGGATGAGGTAGGTACAAAAGAAGGAAGAGAAGAGGGAAAGAGAGGCTGGTGGGACGAGGAATGCAGGGAGGTTAAAGAGAGAATGAAAGAGTGTGTAAAAAAATGGAGGAAAGGAGAAATAGAGAAGGCGGAGTACAACAGGAGAAAAAGAGAACATGAAAGGATGCTGGAAAGAAAAAAGCAAAAGGGAAAGGAGGAATACAAGGAAGAAGTAGAAAAAGCGATCAAAGAAGGTAGGGTCTGGGATGTGATAAATAGGGAAAGAGGAGGAAGGAAGGGCGTGAATGAAGAAATAGAAATGGGCGAGTGGACGGATTATTTTAAGGGTCTGTTAGGGGGAGAACGAAATAGGATGAAAGGGGAAAATAGAAGGATAGTCCAGGGAGAAATGGAGGAAGGGAACGAAATAACAAGAGAAGAAGTGGGTCAGGCGATAGATAGACTGAAAAGAAACAAGGCTACAGGAGAGGATGGTATGGAGAATGAAGCAATAAAGTATGGAGGAGAAGGGATTAGAGAAGGGATGTGGAAGATCTGCAACAAGGTCTGGAAAGGAGAAGGGTGGCCGGAGGAGTGGATGACAGGGCTGGTGGTAACGCTTGTCAAGAAAGGGAAGGGTAAGAAGGTAGAAGAGTACAGAGGGATCACTCTCATGCCAGTGGGTTATAAAATATACGCAGAAATTCGAAGAAAAGGTTAGAGAATCAGATAGAAGAGAAACAAAGTATTCCGCACAATCAGACAGGATTTAGAAAAGGGATGGGGACAATAGATAACATTTACGTACTCAACTACTTGGTCAACAGAAACTTAGGGAGAAAAAGAGGGAAATTAGGCGCCTTGTTCGTAGATTTTAAAGCATCTTTCGACTCATTGAATAGAAAAGTGCTATGGCAGGCAATGAAAGAGGGGGGAATAGAGGAAGGGTTGGCGGAGAGGATAAAGGAAATTTTTACTGAAACCAGGATTAGGGTGAAGATAGGGGGAAAAAGGGTGCCCGTTGAGTCCGCTACTATTTAATATGCTGCTGGCAGACTTAGAGGAGAAGCTAAAGGAGAAAGGGAAACGGGGGACGATTTTGGGTAATAGCAAACTATATTCTCTAGCATACGCGGACGACGTAGTTCTATTAGCAGACGATGAATGGGGATGAACCTAATGATAAGAATTTTCGAAGAGTATTTGGGAACAAAAGAACTGACGGTGAACGTAGGGAAGACCAACGTGATGTGCTTCAGAAATAGAAAGACCAAAATAGGTTACGTTTGGAAGATGAACGGACAAACAGTGGAAGGTGTGGAAGAGTTCTGTTACTTAGGTTTTTGGTTTGAGGCAGGAGGGGGAAATGCGGTGCAGGTGAGGAAAAGAATCGAATGTGCGAGTAAAGTAATGGGCCAAGTATGGGGTATAGGAAAAAGAAGGTTCAATGATGATTGGAGAATGAGGGTTTGGATACGAAATGGAGTCATGGGCACATGTGTTAGAGAGGTGTACAGGAGAGGAAGATGGACAGTTGAGTGTGGATGAGTGTGTGAGATGGATTTTGGATGGTAATAGACAGGGAGTGACGTGGATGAAGAAATTGGAAGAAATAAGAGAAAGAAAGGGAGCAGGGCAGAGCCAAACGGGTGATCCTGTCTAAAGGAAAGTAACTAGCAAAAAAAAAAAAAAAAATTTAATTTTTAAATCGGTGAAAATGTATTTGATGTTAAGAGAAAACGGAAGCCCTGGAAGATCGCTCATTTGTAGAAGTTTAAGAACCAATAGTATTAATATTATTGTTATTTTAAGTATGGCGAAACATTAGATTATAAGCAGCGTGTTAGTTCGGTTAAGGATGAAATGTAAATATATGTACAGAGAGCGGAGGCCCTCAAACCTGTAAATGGGAGAGATTAAATAAACATACATCTTTCCGATGACTTTTTGCTATAATGCTCTGCAAATTTCCAAGGATGAATTATTATTTAAACAATTTTGGTAAAAAAATTATGAGTTTGGTTATTTTTTAAAGAATAGACTCAATTTTATTACGGAATCAATCAAGAATGTTTTTCAAATAACTCTTTCCTATAAAACTTTAAAAATCTACAATGATTATTAATTATTAAAACAATTTTCATAAAAATATTCAGAGTTTGGGTTTTTTTCAAGGAATAAACACATTTTGTTTACAGAGTCAACTAAGATTGTCTTTCCGATGACTCTTTACTATGTTTTGTAAATTTACAAGAATTATTAATTATTTAAACAACATCATAAACAAATTCAGAATTTTGATATTTTTCAACGAGTAGGGTAGATTTTTTACATAATTAACTATAAATACATTTCCGATGACTTTTGCCTATTAGGATTTTCAAATTTCCAAGATTTATTGATCATTTAAACAATTTTCATGAGCAAATTGAGAGTTTGACCATTTTTCAAAGAATAGGCCTAATTTTTTTATGGAATCAACAAAGAATGTGTTTCAAACAACTTTATCCTACGATACTTTGAAAATTTACAACAATGATTCTTTATTCAAATAATTTTCATACACAATTTCAGAGTTGGACAATCTTTTAGTTTGCATAAAAACATACACGCAGCTATAACCTATTTAATAATAAATACAACTTTTCTATGTGAACTATAATATTAAAATCGAAACCATTTGAAAATTTGAAACAAATTCATTTTTATAATAAAACATATGTACTATATATTATGTTTAGTAAGAATTAAAAAAGTATGCAAATTTCATCATGGTAAAAACTTTCCTTTTCATTAATTGCAGTCTTTTTTCTTTTTGTTAATTTCTTCCAGTACTTTAATAATCTATTTTGCTTAATCATGATTTCTGGACTCTCCTCGAGACGAGATCATTTACTATATATTTATATGAAAATTGTTACGCGCCAACATTTTAGAGGTTTTTTCCAAAGTTACATGAAAATGTTTAGAGTTGTAAAATTATTTATTCTGCATCGCGAGAGGGTACCCATGCGAAGCCATGTACAAATAGAAGTTATTGAAGTTAAAATTCATTTCATGGTATTCTATTTAACTGC
This sequence comes from Andricus curvator, assembly GCA_932195095.1. NCBI lineage: Eukaryota > Metazoa > Arthropoda > Insecta > Hymenoptera > Cynipidae > Andricus > Andricus curvator. The sequence goes on from CAKNYM010045426.1 coordinate 5,153, forward strand.
AGTTCCAAATAAAATAATTGCATGGAAATTACTTGGACGGGCGCAGAGCGAGCGTATGAGGTTCTAGTACTTATTAAAACGAGAAAGCAGACTAGGGATTCATCAAAACATCACTTTTTCTTAGAATTAGTTTTAAAAAAATTTCTACACTCACACTTATTCTCTTCAAAATATTTCTTGGACAGGTTGCAGCACTAAAAAAATCTTCATTTTAATTACTTTCTACCGATTTAAAATTATTATGCATTCGCACGCGGTTTTGGGTACCCTTGTGTGGTTCTTCATCTGTCCTCACCGACGTAAAAATGTGTTTATGTGTGGGAAAAAGTGGCGAACTCGGTCCTTTTTTCCAAAAAACTCATATTTAAAGTTTAACGGAAGCAACCTTACTAAAAAAAAGTCAGGAATCGTCACAAATGGTCATTAGTTCTGACGATTCCTGATAGCTCATCAGCTAGGACCGCAGGTAGGCCAACACAAAAGGATTAAAAATTGAAAATAAATTTTTTTCAATGTTGCATATACAGATTCAAAAGTTAAAAATTCAGAATCTACGGGTTTCCACGATTTCAGATACCTAAACATTTTCCTTAAAAATTAAAAATTAGATTAAATATAATGTATCTTGTAAAGAGAAAGAGATATGTCAAAACGGACAAAATTTTCAGATTCGCCTTCACAGTCATTTAATATATAAATATTAATAATTAAATATAAGTAAAAAGAGAATATGCATAAATGAATATAAATAACCTGGGAAATATAAAAGGGATGGTTTTATGGCATTCTATTCTTGGACCTCCAATAAAAGGATTATCCTTCGAACCCAAGCTCTGACGATTTCTGAACATTTCTCACGAATTCTGACTTTTTCTGACGATTTCTGTAGAGAAACGTAACAAAAGTGGTCAGAAATGGGCAGAAGTCCTGACTTTTTTTCTGGCGATTCCTGACTTTTTTTTAATAGAGAAATGCATTGCAGCTTGGGGAGCCTAATATTAGGAGGGTAATTCCAAAAGTAAGGTCTCTAATTTTTTTCGAAATACAAAAAAACGTTTATGTTTAATAATTTTCAGAACATCTTATAGCTTGAACATTGATCTATTTCTCTACATAATCGCCATTTCAGTCGATGCATTTTTTTAGGCGCTGTGGCAGTTTTTGTATGCCCATGTCATACCAGTTCGCCGCCATGTTGTTGAGGAACCGTTGAACCGCATCTTCAACTTCGTCTTTGTTGCTGAAGCGCGTTCCGGCTAAATGTTCTTCTAACTTAGGAAACAGGTGGTAGTCACTGGGTGTCAATTCTGGACGGTAGGGTGTGTGGATCAGGTGGGTTGTGATGGCCCATCCAAACTGTTGCAGGAGAGTGACGGTTTGACGGGCGACGTGGGGGCGAGCGTTGTCGTGGAAATGCTTACGCCCTAGCTCAAAATTTTCAATTGGTTTTATACCTTTTGCGTTCAAAAACCGAATAATGGCTCGATCATAAAAAAATAAACAAAAAAGTCCTCTAGCAAAAAGTTATGCGAAGCTTAGTTTGGGCACAAAAAACCTTCAAAGTTGGGCCTAACCAGCCAATGAGGTGCGGGCGTTAGCGACCACTTGTACGCCCACACTATCTTAACGCTTGGGACACGCACGGATAGTCGCTAAAGCTCGAAGCTCGCTCCTCATTGGTTGATTAGGCGAGCAAAAGAATGTTGTGGACTTCGGAGCTTTTTTGTGCCCAAACTATCCAGTGGGCACAAAATCATCAGATCGTACGACGTCTTTACGATATCGTAAAGACATCTCAACGACATGGACATGGGATGGTGTAAAGTTGTCGTAAAGATGTCGTAACGGTGTCGTAAAGACGTCGCTAAATTTGTTGCCCACTGGGTAAGCTTCGCACAACTTTTTGCTACTGGACTTTTTTGTTTATTTTTTTGTGCACTATCACACAGTACAAGGGGTCGTATAGGGGGTAGGACACCCTGTTGTTTTCCGAAGGCGGTAATGATGTTTTCAAGGGTACAGCTTTTAGTTCTTTGATGTACTCGCCAGAGTTTATTACGAGTGTGGATAAGGTCTTCAATCTCGAGGCTGAGAGGTAGATAATATTTGTTAATGGTAGTCTGAGGGACTGAGGCGTGAGTGGCAGTTTTTATGGTGGAGGTGAGATTAGATACGGCTCCGCCAATGTGAGTTGTGTTTGTCAGTGTAGGTTCAAAATTAACATGAGTTTCTAGGGTCCAGTTGAATGTTTGCCAATTTGCATGTGCAAAATTATAGCGAGACACGACCGGAGCTTTTTTGCAATTCGTGAAAAGGCTCAGAAGAACTGGTCGATGATCTGAGTCTAATTTATCAATGGCGAGAATTTCGTGATTGTAGAAGTTATTTTTGGTAATTGCAAAGTCAGTGAGGTCAGATTTAGGTTTGGTGTTGCGGGGAAGAAAAGGTATGCGAGTCTGGCGCGGAGACAGACAGATACTGGTCGTTTATGAATTTAAACAATTGTTATCCGATTTTGTTAGTTGTTCTGATATTCCAAGCTAAATGTTTAGCATTTAGGTCTCCTGCAGCATTTACCGACGTTGCAAGTTTGAATATTTTTCTGTAATAATTTTTTGTAAATTCGCAAGAGGGAGTCTAGTAGAGCGAGAGGATGGCATATGGTTTCCCGTGTATTTTTATTTGTATAACCGTAGTTTCGAAGGCTTCAAGTTCAGGAATTATTAGTTCGTAGTGGCCAATTTTTTCTTGAATTAAAATCGTGGTACCTCTATTAGTGTTATTTCTGTACAATTTGTAGCCATGAACTAGATTGACTCGTAGCGATTCGCGTATTCGAGTTTCACTAAGCAAACAAATGGTAATTTTATTCTGGTAGAGGCATGTGGCTAATTCATGTCTTTTTTAAGAATACTCTGAGCATTTCAAAAACTTATTTTTAGTATGTTATTATTGAAGGTGGCCATTTTCGATAGCAAGTGAAAGTATATTACTTATAATCTCAGCGGTTGAATTCATAGCTTCAATAACGTTAGTGTTTCCCCCCATTATATCAGTGGTTAAAGTTGTAGCTCTTTTTAAGAGGTTTACTAGATTTATTTTAATATCCTGAGAAGGTGTACTTTAATTGTGTGCAATTACTGGAATGATTTTATACAGTGGGTTGGAATTGTCGTGGCGATTGATGCTTTAGCTCGAATAATAGTGGGCTTTGGTATTTTGGATGGCTGTGTAGTTTGAGGCTTGATTGCGCATGTTTGTGATGTAGAGACGACAGTAGTGCTGCAGAGCGGTAACTTTTGCGATAGCGGGGCAGTGACTATTGGGGTGTTTGCATGTGTTTTGATTTATTATTGGTGGTTTTTCTGGAGGCTTTTTTGAATGCAGAACAACCCCTGTAATTGGCGGGGTGGTCTCCAGCACAGTTAGCGCAAGTGGCCAGCGATTCACAAACTTTTTTGCCATTTGAAACTCTGATGCTCGCACCCGCACTTCCCACAAGATGGAGTGGCGTGGCACATGTCAGAGACATGATGGAATCTTTGGCCCTTGTAGTACTGTGAAGTCTCTTTAGGTTTAACATAGGGCTCTACTTTGATTTTTATATAAGCAATGAACTGAAGATTGAGAAGCACATTTGCTTGAGGTGTATTCTGGACCGTACCAGAAACATTGGTAACGCTTTCTTGGTTTGTCGGTTTCTCGTGCGATCAACTGGGCGGAATAATTGTGAACCCTTCCTCTTTAATTTCAGAGAGAACTAAATCTTCCGGGTGCGCAGTGGGGATATTTCGAATGACGAGCTTGATAGGAGGCAAGTTAATGCTTTTATGAAGATAATATTGGATGCCTTTTTCCTCTAGATTAGTGATAATTTTACGATAGTCTTCAATATAAGACACACGGATTGAATATACATCTGGGCCAATATTATAAACTATGGATTTTAATTGGGTAGTTTCTTTCAGTAGTTTATGTAGAACTGTGTAGAAGTGGTTACCTTCGTCTACAATTACATTAATTGGGGATATTTTTCCTGATGCTGTACGTGTTTCAGTATTTATATTTAGCGGTTTAGGGGCTGCTTTTAAATTATTGTCGGCCGTGACTTTATCAGCACTAGTTGTACTTCTTCTTTTTCTTTGGCTCCACTGTGGGGAGAATATATAGCCTTAGGTCTGGAGCGTACTCCGTTGCTGTAAAAAGCGTCGACCTATCTGGTCACGTCTAGTAGGTTAGGTCAATCCAAATACGACGGTCCAGCCAGCAGTCGCAACTGCGCACTGGCGCTATTCCTTAGTGGCCACGCATTTAACGTTAAGTTCGGGAAATGAGAGTCCGTTTACAATTTTTTATTTTTCATAATTTTTTTTTTTATATAAGTTAGTTGCAATCTTTCAGAAAACGAGCTATTAGGGATGTTGTATGACTGGATGGGTTGTGTAGTATAGATTCGACATTGTAAGGAGGAAATTTCTTTTTCCTAATAAGAGATTTTTGTAATGAATTTCTTTGCTCTGTAAAGCGAGGACAAGACCAAACCACATGGTTAATCTCCTCATCTACTTCACCACAAAAAAGGCATTCGCTCTACTCTAAAAGATGTTTCCTAGATAAACTGTGAGCTATTCCATAATGATTAGATCTAATTCTAGCTATTGTCACGATATCTCTTCTCTTAGCTTGCAGTTTAGTGACCCATGGCTGTCTTATTTCTAGGTAATAATTGTCAAAGTAATGCTTTCCTGTAATAAAACTTTTCTGCATCCAGGTATCCTTAGATCGATTAAAAGCATTCGCATATGCCATTTAGTAAAGATCTGTGTGACGGATTAAATAATGAAGGTCCGCGCCTTCCGTGGCACCTGCCTTGGCTAAATTGTCAGCCACTTCGTTGCCGTGAATGCCTTTATGTGCAGTAATCCAAACAACTTCTATAATGACTTCACTGTTTTTAGCAATGTGTAATAAATTACAAATTTTGTATATCAAGTATGAAATAGAAGTAAAAGTGTTAAAAACTCTGACAGGCCTGAAGGACACTTCGAGAGTCTGAGAATATTATAGAATGAGAAATATTGTTGTTTAGGATTAGTGATGGGCACTGCTCGGCCTGACTGTGGTAATACCTGACCTGACCGGTAATGTCCGGTCATGACGGTAAAAGTTGGTAAAACGCGGTCAGACCCAAATATCTGCAACAGGAATTTTTTTTTTATAGAAAAAAGTGGTTTAGTTGTTAGGGCATCCCCTATGCTAAACTTGTACAAAAAGTTTTTCGGTTCTAAATGTTCCAGTTATTCTCAAAGTTATAAAAATGCAAAAAAGCTGATCATAGCAGACGACACTTTTGACAGTTTCGCGCGAGTTTCGAGGGGAATTTGAAAATGACACTTTACAAATTGACAAATTACATTGAAAATCTGTTGCATTTATTAAGTAATATTTTTAAAATAATATATAGTAGTGTGCTAAGTTATTTTGAATAACATTTCAATGAATATGACACTTAAGTATTAAGTTAAGTACTTTGTATCGTATAGGTTATATTCCCTAAATGAAAATACTGTTTTTTTGTCTTTAAATAACATAAAATTGATAAATAATTATTATGAATTTAGATTTATGAGTAATTTGTGTAAATAATGTATTATTTGTTATTATTTGTATTGCCATTGTTACCATTTTTAATTATAATAATTGTCACATATAAATAATAACAAATAATAAATTATTTACACAAATTACTCATAAATCTAAATTCATAATAATTAGATATCAATGTTATTTTATTTAAAGACAAAAAAACAGTATTTTCATTTAGGGAATATAACCTATACGATACAAAGTACTTAACTTAATATTTAAGTGTCATATTCATTGAAATGATATTCAAAATAACTTAGCATACTACATAAATATTATTTTAAAAATATTGCTTAGTAAATGCAACAGATTTTCAATGTAATTTGTAAATTTGTAAAATGTCATTTTCAAATTCTCTTCGAAACTCGCGCGAAACTGTCAAAAGTGTCGTATGCTATGCTCAGCTTTTTGGAATTTTTATTGCTTTGAGAATAACTGGAACATTTAGAACCGAAAAATTTTTTGTGCAAGTTTAGTATATGGTATGTCCTAACAACTAAACCACTTTTCTCTATAAAAAAACCTTTTCTGGTGGAAATATTTGGGTCTAATCGCGTTTTACCAACATTTACCGTCATGACCGGTCAGGATTGGTCATGACTGTGAAATACCGAGCAGCGCCCATCACTATTTAGGATAAATTCTATAGCCTCGCTAATTGCTATTGGGTATGCAGTGAAAATAGGAGCTTCTGGGAAGATTTTATATTTCAAATATACGTCAAGTTGAGGGGAGAAAATTGCGAGACCTACGGATTTGTCTGATGCTTTGGAACCATTCGTGAAGAAAAAAGTTTCTGACATTTATACATTTCGAAAAGATATTTTTAAAATCATTATCAGGAGATCAGCTCTGTCGAAGTGATTTACCAGTCTGTAGATTTATAGGGAAGTTAGAAAATTGAATTGTATAGTCGACAAGGTAGTTAATTGGTGTAGCAGAACGGTAGATTAGGGATTGGTAATCCTTCCCACGAACTTTATGTTTATATGATATATATATGATTTTAAAAGAAGGAAATCTTTCTTAATGTTAAAAAGAACATGGTTTTGCGAAGAATAATTATAAAACTTTTTTAGGAACTCATGTACAGGATGATCGAACTAAGAAAAGGATCTAATGAGAAATATGTATGTGACCAGCACAAATCTGTTAAATAGGAAGAATTCCATATTCCATAGAGCTATGAGCCAACGAGTTAAACAAATCCCTCAAAGTTTTTGGGTTACATCCCCACTAAGTACCTTTCAAGAATTTCAAGATATTAAATACTTTGTTTCCTCTATCAATTAATTTGTTGAATTGTAAGTTCCATTGGAGGCTATACACTGGATGAAGCTTCAGAACTTGAATAAATAATGATATTGTCGAGAGTGATGTGGGTGTTATCAGTACATATTTAGAGTTTGAGAATATGACCAATTTAGATTTAGTAGGTGATATGGATAAACCTCTCCTTCTCAGATATGAATTTAAACGATTTAGACTGTATTGCAGTATTTGAACGCACTGTTCCAGAGAATTGGAAGTAACATAGAGAGCTATGTCATCAGCGTATTTAAGTATTTTTCATAAATGATGCAGTACTTTGTGTAACCCTAGGTTGTAAATGGTGTATAAAATTGAGCTTGAAATGCAACATTGTGGAAGTCCCTTTTTAAAGGTAAACGGTCCTCTATTACTAACACTGATTTTGAAATGAACTTGCTTATTGGTTGTGAGGTTGTAAATGAATTTACAAATTTTGTTTGGTATTCCAAGTTGAATCATGACATAAGCCAAAATTTCCGGTATAACATCATTCAAGGCTCCATTAATGTCTAAGAAAAGGCAGGCCGTGTAAGAGCTTGTTACTAAAGTCGTATGTAGCTCTGTGGAAAGTATGGCTAAGCTATCAGCGCAGGGGCGACCCTTTCTGAAGCCATATTGTGAAGATGGGAGTAAGTTATTGTGTTCCAACCACTTGTTCAGCCCTACTAAAATAAGCTTTTCCACTAGTTTAAGAAAATATAAAGCTGGAGAAACTGGTCTAAATTTTCCTGGTGAGGACTTCGGTAGTAGGAAAATAAGACAGTTTTTTCAGGGTGCGGGGAAAAGACCTTCATCCAGAATATGATTGTAAATCAGAAGTAAACGTCTAACAGAGTTTGTAGGTAGATTTTGAATAACCTCGAAGCTATTCTTGTCCAATCCTGGAGAAGATTTTGCCTTTTGTTTTTTCAAGGCCAAAATGAGTTCCTCCAACCTAAAGGGGAAATCGAAAATATCCGTATTTAAAACGCCATTAGAGCCCGCCGGAGGTTTACATGTCTGACTGTAGATGAAGTCTGGTGGTAGTGGTAAATCTGCATTAATATCTTTTGCGCTATTGATAAACTGTTCCGTATAACTTTCTATTTGAGCAATAGCTTCAAGATTTTGAGGACTAGTGGACTAGTAGCGCTTGTGCTCGATGAAATGGTCGTAGTTAGACGTGGCCAAATACTTCTTCTGTTCAGCTAATCTAATTCTAACAATTCTATCACAATCCTTGTTCCACCAAGGCCGAGAACAATGATTGCTTTTAATTCGAGAGGGTTTTTTATTTATTTTAGGACCAGCTTTATGAAGTGCATTATCGATGTCCTCGAAAAGGTCGTAATACGCCTCCAGAATGCTAGCCGGATCATTTAGTTGTAGAGGAATTTCATGATTACATGTAGACAGTTTTTCTCTGAAAACACTAAACTGACATTTTTAAACTATATTTATGTGAAAGTAATTGGTAATAAGGACAAGGTATAGTTATATCAATTATTATTGGGAAGTGGTCATTTCTTATTTTGTCAGTGAAGATATTCCATGAATATCGCATACTAAGAGTATCGGATACTATGGAAAGATCAATAGCTGATTTTACCTTGTCGGGGCCGGTGCATAACGTAGGATTGCCATTGTTGATGATGTTGTAATTAAATTGTTCTACATGGTAAAAGAGATTATTTCCCACCTGACACGAACTATCGCTACCCCAAGACGTGTGGTGACAATTGAAATCGCCGCCTATGAAAATATTGTTGTAATTAATTGTTGAATCAAAGAACTCATCCCATTTAATATCTTGTATGTTCGCACGAGGATTTCTATAGACACTTATTATGCATAACGGGCCGAGATCTGTAGGAATGGAAATGGCTAAAGTATCCAGCTTATCTTCGACCCCATAATCATCAATGATATTAAAGGGAATATCATTTCTAACTGCAATGAGGATATCTCCTCCTATTCTGTTCTCACGTTCTTTCGAATTAAATTAAAATTTTTAAGTTGAAATTAGGACTTGGGTTTTAGCCAGGTTTCACAGAGAAGAATTATGTCATAGTTGTGAATTATTTTACCTAAACATCCTTTTTTATTGTAGATGCTTCTATAATTCCCTTGGAAAATTCTGAGCTTAGATATTTTGGTCAATATACCAAGGGGACAATCCAGATCGACATCACCTAGTCACCTATCACACAAAACTTTATTTTTCTCAATGTGGGGCTCATTATGAGAACCATGTGGCAGGTCAAGCCCTCTTTTCCTGGAAGGTTTACCTACTTTGAGTTTAGGATCGGGAGTGTTGGTAGGAGCGGATTCAACGAAATTCGTTGAAGGATTTACCGAGGACATTTCCTGAGAGAAGTAATTCAGAGACGTGTCCATGATTTCCGAGTTTAACTCACCATTCATCCCTTTGTTATCGGAGTCATCTTGATCAGGCATTGTTGTGATCGCGTGACCACGCGGGTCAGCGACTCACAGAGGTTACTCACCTACTTAACTGCTTTGCAGCTGGACAGAGTTGTGATACACAGCGTGATATATACTTGTCAGTGGATCAACCGGAAGTCCTTAGTTATACTTGATTTGGATTTTTGTGAGTTAGATAATGGCTTAGATAATGACTCACGACTGACATTCTTGGCGACTTAGGGTAAGGAGGGGCAGCGCCGACCAGTTAACAGTCAATGATTTTTTTAAAGTTAATAAGATGTGGAATTGATCCATTTTTTTTTCATTTCGAGTCCTACATTATTGTACATCATATTTCTATAAGTAACAATTACATGAATAAAACAATGATTTAATAATTGAATTATTTCTGACAAGCTGTATTTCGTCGGCTTTGCCCCACACCGGAGGGCAAAGCCAACCGCAGCTTTTTATGAAAATCAAAACATCTGAAGAGTGGAAAACATGATGTTCCGCGTCTGTGGTATTTTATGTATTGGAAAAATTACCTTTAAACATATTCAGCAAGAAGAATAAGTTATTTTTAATAAAAATAGTGATAGCTGTGATATAACCTCTTATTAGTTGACATTCAACTAGAGACGGAGTACGCGCAAAGGTTTCTACCGTACCAATACAAAACACCCGCTCTACCGACCGGCTTGAAAATAATAATATATAATAGAGTTTCTTGCATGTAGCCCAGAAGATAAGTGGCTGTTCTACATTACCGATGACTTATCGACAAAACTTATGATACGTTTATAACCTAAGCACGTGTAAACTATTATTTTGGTCGGGCTTGCCCCACTGGTGAGGCCTTAATTATTTACGATATTAAATACACTTTGGACTTGTATTACGTTCAATTATTATAATGACATAATGTGATATTGTTTTATCTGTCAAAATATCAAATTTTCATACTGTAAGTATTGCCATTAACGTCGAAAACTTTACATTTCTGCCAGCGAATCTTCCATTCTTTCGTTGTCAAAACTGTTTTCTGCATAATTTTTCTTTTACAACGTCAATTTTCAAGATTTCAGTAAGTAACGCTATCTCTATAATAAAATAGATTTATTTAATGCAAAGTAGAATGAAAATTGTTAAATAATAGCGATGTTATAAGCAAAGTTACCTTTGCCCCACCGGTCGGCGCTGCCCCTCCTTACCCTACTGCTTCCTTTGAGGGAGCTGCTGGTAGCCGATGATTGGCCACTGCTGGTGTTGGCAGATGCGTTAATCAGACAGCTTGGAGAGCTTACGCTTCTTGCTCCTATAAGAGATGACGGAGAAGTTGCTGTCGTTATCTTCTTCCATCCCTGCGACGGTTTCCTTTCCTGGTAAATCCGATGGCTTCGGAGACCTTACTTTTGGGATCACCCTTGTATATTATGTTAAATAAATCCCGTGAAAACTTATTTGTTCACATTTTTTATCTAATTTCTCAAGACCGTTCGACTATTCTGAGTCGAATAACAGGGTGGTATCTTTAATCAAAGAAAAAATTCCTGGTTCTTTTCCGGTTTGCAAACATTTTTCAAGGTCATTGAATATAAAAAAATTCGAACTTTCGAAAATGTAAATTTTTTCATTTGAAGTAATCAAAACTGAACTGGACATTACAGAATTTTAAGTGGAACTCCTTTGAAATTTAAACTTTTACTATCGAAGTTAAAAAAAATGTTTACTTCCGAAATTTTTTATTCAAACGTTCAATAATTCATACGTAAAAATGGAAACTTTTAACACTTTCCAATCGAACAATTTAAAATTAAATGCTATCAAATTGCAAAATTAAAACATTTAAACTTTGATCAATTGAACAGTTCAAATATTTCTCGTTAAAACATATAAATCCAGGCTATTCTATTCAATGTTCTAAATTAATGCTAATCCTTCTTCCAGTTCAGTACAAAATTGAAAATAAAAACTTTCATCTCAATGTTGAACACCCTAAATTTGCCCCCTTCACTCAATAAAAATGCCAAAAAGAAAAAATTGGTCTCTTCTAATTTTGAAAAACATGAAAACCATAATTTCATCCATTTGAACTCAATAAAAATGATAAAAAACAAGAAAAAGAGCATCTTTCAATTCAGATAAAATTGGAAAATAAAACATTCTTCCCTTAACCTCAATAAAAATGTTAAAAACTAAAAATTATCCTTTTTCCATTACATAAAATATTGAAAAAATTTTCCTGCCTTCAACTCAATACAGATATTTAAAAGAATTTCCCTTCCAATTCAGAAAAAAATTAAATACTAAAATTTCTTCCCTTTCTTTTAAAATTAGAATTGTGAAATTCAAAAGTTTTTTTTATACATAAATCCTGTTAAGTTGAATTATTTTAATTTAAAGTCGTTTCAATTCAATAGTCGCTCAAAATTCATATCAAAATTATCATCAAAATAAATCATCAAAATTCGATGCTTTCACTTACAAATTAAAAATGAAAAAACTTAAATAATAATTGAAATTGTAACATTGAAAGTTGAAATTTAGTACTCTGAAATTTTAACGATTCAAGGCTTTCTATTTAAAAAAATTCAGTTTTAAATTGTTTATTTCTGAATATATGATTTATAGTTGCTAGTTTTTCATGAACAGACAAATATTGTTACAAATTAAACAATTGTTCTTTTTTAATTAAAAAATTTCAAATTCAATGGGTTAAAAATGGAATGTTTTAGACAAAAAAATTTGAATATGACTTAGAATTTAATAAAAGGGTTTAATTATGAATTTATTAAATAGATATTATTTAAAAACTGAAAATAGTTTATGAAGTTTTAATCGGACTTTTAAGTTTAAAAAAATTTAAATAAAACATTATCCAGTTCCAAACTCACTTTAGAATTCTTTAATTTACAACGTTTCATACTTGATACTGTTCAATATTAAATGCAAAAATTAAATTAAATTAAATAATATGTTTATTCCAAATTTTATATATTTTCAACGGAAAGAGGTTTTTTCACTTCTTATAAATTTCTAAGCCTGCTAATTAATAAGATGTTATAATAAAATAGATTCCGACAAAAGGGAGACCAGATAATTATGTACGGCTCTGACGTACATGTACTTTATAGCCGAGACTTTTTTTCGGTATTTCAATTGTTAGGTTAGCCGCGAGGTTTATTTTTTAGAGATAGAACGCGTTAAACCAAGGTTATTAGGTGGTTCGAAAACCGCGGCAGCGTTTTCGATTTTTAATAGCGTTAAAAGCGTGCGATTCTATTTTATGTAATGTATTGTAATTATTTAAGGCAAATAGTGTATATGTACCAACGATATATTTTTAAATTGTATGATATGTGTAAGTATGAGTGTAACAGTGATGACCTTCCACAGAATCTGGATGTAGCAAACATGTTTTTTTTCTGTTGGTGCACGATATTTTACATGACTATCAGGTATAATTCATATATTTAGAGAGGCAGACTTTGTTTTCTTTGCTTGAATGTATACCTAACAGTTCGTCTCATTTTACCTAACTGGTAGATAATCGACGACTCATTTTACCCAACTGCCAGGTAATTTTTAATCACTAGTTATATTATTTCTTACTGAATCGCGAATTAAATTATAATGAATTTTTATTAATAATTCATTTTTTCGCTGCAAATATTGCCCTATTTTATTTTAAATGACTGAAAGTGAAATTCAATTAAATTGCCTAAATTTCCTCGGCTTACCGAACTAAGTTATGTAAAATTTAACAAATAAATATTCTTCATGTAGAGGAAAAAAATATATACTCTTTGTCCCAGTACAGTTAATACATTTTTTCTGGTCCTGTGTAATAGTTCTTATTTTTTGCACACAACATGAAATAATACCACCCGCCATTGTTTGCATGCATCCTTCTCGCCCTCCCCCTTTCCCTTCCACGTCTATGCACTGTTTTGAACTCTACATTCTACAACATAACTCTTGTTTAAAGCTTTTTTAGCTGACCAAGAGATCAATAGTTTCCAATATAATGCTGAAAACCCGTCGAAAAAGCAGGTTTTGAAAAAGTGTTACCTTAAGATATTATTGGCACTGCTTTTCTTGATCTTATTTATGATCAGCGCATCGAAAATACGTTATTGTATACGCGGTTTCAAAAACCTCACCTAAAAAACTTGAGTATTTAGATGCATGGTTACGAGTATATGAACAAATTTGCTTCTCATGTCTTGAGGAAAAACCTGGAATAAGGCTATTTCTATACGTAGAGCGGGCCAAAAATCCATATCATCAGGGTCGAATTGGGATAGAAAATCGACCCGGGAAAAATGGTTGAAACAAATGGTTGAAAATGAGGAAGCGGACCAATTCTGCAAGTCTCAACATTCAAAATAGTACTGGCACACCGAGATTTTTCCTTAAATCCCACCTTACCAATCCCGGACTGTATGTTCTTATTGGCAGTGTTCTTTTTAATGCGTGGATGGTGCATGACAATATTATTGCAGAGTACTTATATTTATAATTTTTTCCATCAAACCATTTGCTTCAAGTTTTCGTAACTCTTTAGAATAAACTTTTTGAAATGTCAATTGTATTTTTCATGAATCTTAAAAAAGACACTTTTGCATTAAAATTTCAAAACCTTTCTCTCGAGAAAAGCGTAAACAGGGTAGAAAGTGTAATGCGCGGGCGCACAGCTGTATTCCCTCAGCGTCGATTTCACACAGCTCTAGTCCTCATTCAAACAAACCCATGCCTTAACTCTAGTCTGTCGCGTGCTGTAAAGATCGACAGTCCGTTCCTTCCTTGTCTGGAATATTGTTAGCATCAAGTTAATTATTTCATAAGAAGAAAGATAAAAATGAAATTAACGCATGAAATGCAAGATAAATGTAGAGATAGTGACCTAATGTAACAGTATACAACTAAAACCTAATTGAATTACGATTCTTCAAACAAAATTTTAATCTGAAATCCAGAGAACCGAGACTACAATAAAACATTTGGAAGATTTCTTTTTTTTTGTAATGATATTCGCCTCTAGGTAGTGACTGAAAGTTTTTATTATTTTCTGGAAAAGAGAATCCGAAAGTCAAATCGTGTTCTAATCAAAGTTCCTTAATGTTCTAAAAGGGATATGTATAGAGATAAATATCCTCATTTACTGAAAGTTATGCAGAAGTACCAATGTTGATTCCCTGGATGAGTGGCCCGAGTGAATTTTGACATAAATCTAATAAAATGATCATGTTGACACCGAAGTGCAAGAGAATAGTGATTTTAGTTATTTTACTTGGAAATTTCGCAATCCACTACTGCAATCAGGAAATAAGACAGTTACCTTGCCCTGCATCACTAGCAAAAGCGCTCATCAATTACACGATACTTCCTAACCGATCTTTGATTCATGATCAGCTTATCTATTCACCTGACCTCTACTGGACTGAAGATTCAAAAAATATCACCTACGGATGTGTCTGCAATGTATCAAAAGCCTGTACCAGGAAATGCTGCGAGGCCGGGAAGGTATTAAAAGAGAACATGTGCGTTGAATCTGACACCACGGAGGGCTCATTATCAATATTAAGACCTTGGAACCAAGAATTGGCACCTGAACTATGGTCGATCACCAAACTGGAAGATGCCTTTCATGTAGTGGAAAGTATGGTTGTGTGTTTGGAAGGAATCCATAGGATAATCCTGGATCCAGCTTATCCTGAGGATATGTTTGTTCTTCAGAAGAATGGTACACTTCAAGTAGGTTCAACGTCTTACTCGCCATCTGAATATTGTCTAGACTGGACGGATTACACAATGAACTTCTCAGCTGTGCTTTGTATGTGGATGCCGACAGATGCTACAGAAAGTGCTCATCCGATTGGCATGCTTGTTTCTGTTATATTTCTGCTGATTACCTTCCTAGTATATGCAATTTTACCGGATCTTCATAATTTGCACGGAAAAACACTGATGTGCCATATGGCTAGTCTCATTATAGGATACACCGGTTTGGTCATTCTCAAGTTCGATTTTGGATACCTGATGTCCAATAATGTCTGTATTTCATTAGGTAAGTAGTCACTTGAAATGTGCTGAGTTTGTTACATATATACCAGAGACTATGTTAGGAAGAAATTTAAACTGAAAAGTCATTTTGTGATCGGTATCGATTAAAAAGTAGTAATAATAATCCTGCATTTTATGTCAGGGCTTACCAAATAGCAATTTTGAAAGAAATTCAAGGAGACTTTAAAGAATTTCAAGGGAATTAAAAAAATTCATGACGGGTTTAAAATAATTAGAACGAATTCGAAAAATTCAAAAGAATTTGAATAAAAAGAAATTACTGTGAAAATTCGCTATATGACAGTTGAGTTTATTCAATTTACTCAAAACAATTCAAGGGAATTTTAATTAATTCAAAAGAAGTAAAAGAAGTTCAAGTGAATATTGAAACATTAAACCGAATTCAAGGAAACCAAACGAACTCAAGGGAATTTATAAAAAGTATCTCAAAGGATTCAAGAGAATTAAAAAGAATTCAGTGAAAATTCAAAATTAATTCAGAAAACATCAATAGAATTAAAAAAAATTAATTTATGAAAAGGTGAATTCCAAAGACTTCAAGAGAATTACAAAAATTTAAGGGAATGTACCAGATTGTCATGTGACTAATTCTTTTCGACGACCATACTCATAAACTGAATAGTTTCAATGGATTTTCTATACGAGGCAGACGGTTGCCTTTTCTATCCTTTACGTCTGCGTCTGGTATGGAAAATTAACTCGAGTTATTAGTTAATGAGTAAGTTCATTGAAAATAATTGCAGTTACATGCCAACCTGGTACATGTCGTTCAAGAGTGTATGTAAATTCAAAAGATTTCAAGTGTATTTAAAAAATTTTAAAGAATATAAAAACGAAGAAAGGCATACAACTTAGACATGTCATATTTGATATGTGTAGAAGATCTTTAGTACTTACGATTCAAGAACTCAGTTGAATGCGACTGAATTTATTTAATTCATTCAGAGATTTATTTAAAATAACTCAAGGGAATTCAAAATAATTCAAGAAAATTGAACAAGAATTCAGAAACAGATATATAGCTGAATTCCATAATGTTTAATTCCTCGCATTGACGCAATACGAAAGGAAACTATATTATTTCCTACGCATGGACAATTTAAATAGTGATCATAAGTACCCTATTTTCCTTATTATGTTTTGAAAATAAAGCAGAAACTAAAATTCAGTGTTTAAAGTATCCAAATTGGATGACATTATAATTTTGAAATAATAATTATAATTTGAAAGAACTTAAGAAACTAAATTTTTTAACAGATCTAAACCAAAAAGTGCAATTTGAATTTGAAATCGTTCACATTATTAAGAAAACATAATTTTAATGATTTAATCTGCTAGGTAACCCAAATTTGAAATCAAGCAAACTACGAAGGCAATAGGAATTTGAAAATCATTCTAATTTTTGTAAGATCAAAAAAACGTAACCTTTGAAAGTACCCAATTTGAAAAAAATTCATCATATGAATTGAATTTAGCATGCATTTAATTTTCTATCATAGAATATTACGTTTAAAAAGTCCAAATCGATAGAATTTTAAATTTGCATATTTAAAAACATGAAATAATTAAAAGCAGTTTTAATCCAAAAGAAATTTTTACAAAATAACAGTTTATTAATCTTGTACGCATTTTGAATGTATAAAAATTTTCATTTTAATGAAAATCGTGTATGGAAAAATGAAAATTATTGTTCTGAGATAATGGTAAAAAATTTACTTTTACGTACGTATTTAAACCCCTCTGACCCCCATACCTCCCAAATTTTCCATATAAAACCTTTTTTTCACATATACAGGAAAAACCCTCGATTAGCCACCGTTTACAGACATCGAAAATTGTCGATTCCACATCGTGCGCGAAGACGATCAGCAAAATCCCCAACATCGGTTAGCAAAATGCTTTCACCGGTGAGCAAAATGCTCTCCATGGTTACGAAAACTTTTTGCTCACTATGTGAACATCGTTCTGGGTGAAGTTGGGTTAGTCATTTGTCATTGTATGTAGTATATTTGCTCTCTGTAAACGGCAGACAATATCAGATTTTGCATTGTAATTTCTAAAGAAAAATATTACCCAGTTGGCACAAAATTTGGCGACGTCTTTACGACATCGTCACGACATATTTACGACAACTTTGCGCCACCCTATGTCCATCTCGTAAGGACATCTTAACGACATGGACATAGGATGTCTTACAGTTGTCGTAAAGATCTTGTAATTATGTCAAAAGACGTCGTCAAATTTTGTGACCACTGGGTATTCAATACACCTCACACTCGCAGTGAGCAAACTGCACATTTGGCCTCTCGTATCAAAATATACTATTTTTATGCCCTCTGACCCCCTATCCTGCAATTTTAGTTTCTGTTTTTTTGGGAAGCCGATTTTTGGTACGGGTCTCCGTATTTTTCCTCGAAGTGTAAAGATGGACCATCACTTTTCCTGTAAAATTATTGGGCCCATTCTTTCTCGTTTTTTATGGGCATGCTGAAAGACGAATGAATACATGGTACGTGGTACATAGTCAATAACATTCCTTACGTAAGATTTTGTTGAGTCTGTCAATCTCTAAAACGCAAAAGTTGAACAGCTGTTTGTCAGCAAAATCTAGTAAACATGTATGATACTTTATTTATCATTGTAACAGTATTACTTGTAATTTACTTATTAATATTAGTAGTACATTTTAATATTAGATAGATATTAATTAATGTAATAATCATGAATTCACAAAATAATAAGGTGGGTAAGAAACGGACTCTCTGGGATGACAGCTCGGCGATTGATGACTTGATCGTGCTGCCAAAATGCACTGTCGGTAAAAGCCGCATCTACATGCTGCTGCCGCCTTTCCTGGCAGGAATTTTAAATTTGAATAAAAAATGCAAGTTGCGATGTTCAAGCTTCTTTTTGTTTATTGATAAGTCCAAATGATACACTGACGTGAACAATAAGTTCTCAGACTTATATATTAGTGGAAAAATAACAATTCTGTTGAGTTCGTCAGTGTATT